>JAPWTK010001435.1:0-42839 GCA_029963805.1 Aromia moschata
TGACAATAAAGTCATACATCGTAACTTTAAACATGCCAAGGCATTTAAGTGAAGCGCAAGGAGCAAGGGCTATAGCTAAATTAGAAGAAAACTGCTCGTTGACTGAAGTGGCTGCTGAATTAAATGTTTAAGTAAAAGTTGCATATTTTACATTAAAAAACGCTGGCAAGGAGAACAACGACCACAAAGGACTATCAGACAAGGTATAGGAAAGGTCTCCACGTCTCCACTGAGAATGAAGATAATGCTGTGGTCGAATTTATTAGTCATTAATCCATTCGAAACCGCTGTGAAGGCTCTGAGAAGAAACATTATTTCCAAGGTCTCTCAGAACAACACAAAGGCGTCTAAAACAATGCGGCTTTAAGAATTGCGTTGCTGCTCAAAATGTTTCTAACCGAAGAGCACAAACAGAGGCGAGTCAAGTTTGCAAATGAATTTTTGCCAAGGAAAATGAATTTTGGAACAATGTCATGTTTTCCGACGAGAAGACGTTCCAGTCTTCCAAAAATGGAAGACTACCTGTTTATCGATCCAGGAATACAAGATTTGAAGAGAATTACATCTTAAGTACTACCAATAGTGGCCTTTTTCGGTCATGTTTGGGCGTGGATAAGCGTTCACGATCCTGGAGTGTGCTGGCAAATTGATGGCCGATTAACATCCGCACACTATACAAATATTTTTGGAGAACGTGATGCTACCATCAGTGAGACAAGTTTTTCCTGAAAATGTTGTATTTCAGCATGTGAGAAATTTTACTTACTTTAAAATATAATAATTACACTTTCGTTACAGGATATAATTGTCCAATTCATACTGGTCGACTAGTAAGAGAATGGATAAATAACCACAAGATCAATGTTTTGCCTTGGACGGCAAAAATCCCAGATTTGAACCCCATTGAAAACGTGTGGGGTTTTCTTAGTAAAATATTTATATATTTAGTAAAATATATAAAAGAGACTTTAGGCCGACAAACTGCGACCAACTCTGGGAAAGTATTGAAAATGCTTGGGATGAGCTGGTGGATTCATATGATATGAGAACGTTAATCGCTTCCATGCTAAGAAGATTAGAGAATATTGTAGCGTCAAATGACTGTGCAATAAAATAATAAATAAATCTACTTTAGTATTAGATAAACTTTTTTATTTTGTTAACGTTTTTATAAAACTAGAAAATCGTTTCCTTCATTTTTACCTTGTTAATATTTTTTTAGAATTATACTAGTCGTATGTGAGTAATATTAGAGTTAACCTTTATATATTATTATTAGTTATGATATAGTTATTATGACCCTACACATGTAATTCTTCTACTCATGGCATTATTCTAATATAAAATGATCAAAGTAATATGTCTGCCATTGTATATACTAAATTATCTACCTTTCTGATACGCTACTGAACAAAGTCCAATTTACTACGATAAAATTTAGACATAATTTTCATGACTACCAAAAACCGTTCACATTTGGATGGCGCCAACTGTACATAGGAAAGAAACCTCGACCATGAGAATGAAAGAAACCATGAACATGAGAAAAAAATTAAGAATATAACTAAGAATAACGGTTACTCAGTCCATTTAATAGATAAGTTAATAATGGAAGCATAAATTTAAGAGAACCTGTACAATTCCACAACTCTTTGCAGAGATACTGACAATTGAAAATTTGTTTCGTTACCATTTCCGCCGCGGGCTAGATAAAAACTTTTAAAAATATTAATATCGTTATGGTATATAATTCAAAAAATATACTACAGACGCTCTAGATAACCCCAAAGAAAAAATCACAACAACGAAAAGTCTGAATAATGACTGGATCAAAAGCGTATTCGGCAAACAAAAAGATCTATTTTGACTAGACTAAAGAACACATGGGTCATTTGAGAGTTAGTAGAACGGAAAAATCTTGTGTTGCACAATACGCTTTTGACAACAACCATAGGATAGACATAAATAATTTAAAATTAATTAGAAATGTAACAAACAGTAGACAGTTGGATGCCTTTGAAAGTTTAGAAATAATTAAGTGTAACAGTAGTATGAATAATGACAATGGTCCGATCCCGCCAGTCCACTGTCTGCTCTGTTTGCTCTGAAGACAGATGTTACGGTTCAGTGAACCATAGCAACAAATTAAGTATAAATAGTGCAAGTGTGTAGGTTAGAATTTAGTTTTAATCTTCTCCCTGAAGTTGCCAACTTAGTTGGCGAAACCGCGTCGAGAAAAGTATAGTAGTTCGGTGTTTCGTGGAAAACGTCTAGTTTTTATTACAGAAGGCTATTTCCATTAGGGTGTCACTTATTTTTCAACATTTAAAATTTAAAGCACACTCCCCTTAAATTTGTTACATTTGTTGCAAATATGAATTCCTGAAAATTTCAGCCGAATCGGATAATGTTAACACGTGCCGACTCGACCTTGAAATTCAATAATAATAGTACGCAGTTCACTTATTAAATGCCTTTCTGGAAGCTGTTGGTCTCGATCCATCTGAATATGTGATTAACAGAACATCGGTACGCAAACAGCGAAACACTATTCGCCAGAATATTGCAAATATTAGCAGGGACATGTTTTTGGGCAGTAATACCAAAGCAATCACTATCCACTGGGATGGAAAAATGCTGCCTAAGCCTTCTAGTGGAAATTACACTGTAGAAAGATTAGCCATGATTGCATCAGCAACTAATATTGAGAAAATACTAGGGATTCCTGAACTTCTT
The DNA here is from genome assembly GCA_029963805.1 of Aromia moschata. Lineage (NCBI taxonomy): Eukaryota > Metazoa > Arthropoda > Insecta > Coleoptera > Cerambycidae > Aromia > Aromia moschata. The sequence goes on from JAPWTK010001435.1 coordinate 2,737, forward strand.
TCGTCCACTGGTGCAGATATCAGTTCGGCAGTATACGACATTATTAACGAGTGGGGACTAATCGACAAAATACAAGAATTTTCTTTTGATACGACTGCTTCGAATACATGTAAACTAAATGGTGCCTGTACCTTCCTCGAGAGGAGGCTAAATAGAGATATACCTATTATTTTTCGGTTGTCGACATCATATTTCTGAAGTAATTTTGTCAACAGTTTTTAAAAGCTTTATGCCATCCTCTGGTCCTGATATTGCCCTGTTTAAACGGTTCAAGGATTACTGGCCAAAAATAGATGTAAATAATTATGGCAGTGCCTATGAAGACATAAAGAAAATATTGGGAGAAAGTGAAAATTTTGAGTCGATACTTAATTTCAGTAGAAAAAATGTTGGAAGAAAAATGGCCTAGATATGACTACAAGGAGTTTTTAGAACTAATATTATTGTTTTTAGGATATAAAAATGCTTCTAGACCGATTACATGCACAACCTGGTGCTTACCACCATGCTCGATGGATGGCTAAAGGTTAAAAATTCGTTAAAAATTTACCTTTTTCGAGAGCAGTTTAAGTTAACGGCCGCGGAAACAGAAGCGTTATTACAAATTAACGCTTTTATAGTAAAATGTTATTGTCAGTATTGGTTTGTGGCTCATCGGGCAGAAAAAACACCATTAGCCGATATAAAATTATTAAGGTCTTTGTACAATTATCCAGTTAAGCAAATTTCTGATAACAGTAAAAAAATCCTAAACCATTTTTCCAAGATCCAAGATTTTCAATTCCCACCAATTTTTTTAAGTCAACCACCGACAGAATGGAAAAATGATCCACTATTTTTGCGAGGAGAAGAGGTTATTAAAAATCTTAGGGTAACGAATGATGCAACAGAAAGAGGAATCAAACTTCTGACAGACTACAATGAGAAAATAACAAAAAATACAGAACAGCAGACATATTTAGTTCTGGTACTTTTAAAGTAATTTAAACATATATGACTCAATTTTAACAGCATTACAATAATAATACCTACAAGGTTTTGTATTTTTCAGGCTATTGCAGAAGAGAATATCCAGACGTAAAATTAGAAACATTAGGAAAAAAATTGTACCAGACTTACAAATATAAATATAGGTACTTTATACCACGTGCCATGTAAGAGATTTTGATTTTTTTATATTTGTACGAGTGTATTTTACCTCCAACTAAGTTTACTAATTCAGTGCCTGTGCAATATATGCATACATAAAACAATTACGGGAGAACAAGTTGGTTTTAACGTCAATACCCAGATAGTGAAACTAAGAGTTCAAGTCGGCACGTTTTAATGTTATCCGATTTGGCTGAAATTTTTCTGGAGTTAGGTTTTATATTCAAAGGAACAAATCTGGGGGGAGTCCATTAAAAAAATCAGAAAATGTTTTTCGCCTGTATAAATAAGTGGCACCCTAATGCTCATCCTAATATAATTCTGTAAAAAAAATATAACACTGTTATTCCTCCTACACAAAATCTTTTGAGTTAAATTTAGAAGCAAAACGTAAATAAATAAAACGAAACTCCACTATGTTCTTCCCGCCTTTAAAATTTGATCCTAGCGTCTTTCCAGTCCCATTCCATTTTCCATCGGAGGCGTCATATCTCCGACAAGAGAGACGTAACCGTCTCAAGAAAGCATAGTAAATCCAGGAGAACTGGATATGGGCACTAATACTTCTTGGTCGTGCGCCCCACACTCGTAAAACTCGCAACGGCAATGCCGGAGGGCGTTCCGTCGTTTTCGTATTTCCTCTATTAGGTAGTTGGGAAATCCGAGGCCTACTCGGAAGACAAAGCATTGGGTTTTAGCCTAGGAAATTTTTTTTCAAAAATTCCTCAAGCATTAAAAAAAATGATAATTAGGTAAAAAATAGTGCAATTTGAGTGCACTAGTTTTGGATCAAATCGGTTTGTGGGAACATAACCAAAAAAATTCATAAACGTGTGAAAAATCGGTTTTTTCACTTTTTTAAGTACAAAAAAAATATTTCAGAAGAACAAAAAATAGCAAGTACATAATAGCGCTTAAAAAGACGAAGAAAATCAGTTTTTAAAAATTAAAATCGGTTCACAACTTTTTGCAAAAAAATAAATAGAAACCTTCGAAAATTGCCCTTTTTTTACTATCTAATTACTCGGCCTACGAAAGTCGTAGGGACTTCCGCGAGTGACCAAATTGTAGCTCGGCGGCTACTTACAGTAAAAATTTATCAAAAAATATTCATAACTTTTGGCGCAATTCGAAAAAATGTAAAAAAAGTTGTTTTCGAAAAATGGCCCGGCAATTGTCAATAACAATCCTACGGTAATATTTCAAAGTGCGTTTGGTTCGTGAAGAGGTGCTCTACAATCATACAATGGACCAAGTTTGTGGAATTTGAGGAAGTATCTCAAAAACGACATTGAAAACCGGGCCGTTTTGCGATTCGGGCGCTCGGGAGCTCGAGCGAAGGGGAAAAGCCGCATGGTGGGGGAACTCTCTCAATTCGAGCGCACGAAAGCAGTCGCGCCAAGCACTCGAGAGTTCCCCCACCATGCGGCCTTTCCCCTTCGCTCGAGCGCCCGAAACGCAAAATAGCCCGGTTTTCAATGTCGTTTTTGAGATACTTCCTCAAATTTGACAAACTTGGTCCATTGTATGATTGTACCGGGTGGGCAAATTTCGATGTTTTTATAGGGTATCTCGGTAACTGTAAGGGCTATGGAAAAATGAACCCACCTTTCCCGACCTCTTTTTTCGAGATAAATTCATTGGTGAAAACCAGAATTTGCTATATCTTTTCGTTTTCGAGTTGTAAACGAAAATTGATTTTTTTGAGTTTTCGATTGGTGTCGATAACTCGGTTGTTTGTAAAATTAGAAGAAATCTGTTTGCACGTTCTACAGGCACTTTTTTAAGTAGAATAGGATTTCCTTAACAGATTTTTTATATCTTGTGTAGTTTTCGAGTTATGGCATAAACTTCTATTTTTTTTAAATGGAAACCATAGTTGGCTATGATTTAGCTAAAAAGAGGATTTTTTTCTCTTTACAACGATATATAGTTTGTGGGGTCTATGATGAGTGTTTATGCGGAAACAGTTAAAAATTTTAATTTTTTGTATAGGTATACTTACTTTGTATAAGTTTCTATAGTAACACATTGTTACAACAATGTTTTAATAATAATAACTGTTGCTATGGAAATTTACTCCTGCGAAAAGTAACATAAATACATAGCAACAGTCGTATATAATGAATGGTATATTAAACTTAAATAACTAATTATGACATATTAGTGACTAATTAATAATTAATTATAACATATTCATAACAAGAAAGTTTAACACACTTAACAATCAAATTTGTAACAAATAATGTATGTAAAAAATACGATACAATATATTTTACAAAAACAAAACTAGACAGATTAAAAAAAAAATACGAGCATGATTATTTACTTAAAGTTTTCAAATTGTCGTCCGTTGTTTGCGATGCACAGTTCACATCGCTTTGAAACACTTTTGTTGCATTATAGATGTGAATATTTGAAACGGAATTCAGACAGTCTATAAGATTTTCTCTCAGTTGAACCAGTGTATTATTTGTCTTTTTGTATAAATTGTCTTTAATGGTTCCCCAAAAAAAGAAATCTAACGGTGAGAGATCTGGCGACCGAGGAGGCCACTTTACTGGCCCATTGTTCCCTATCCATTTCTCCCCAAAATTAGTATTTAATAATTCCGAGATTAAATTAGTATTATGGGGTGGTGCCCCGTCTTGTTGAAAAAATACATGTCGTCTTTCGTTAAGTGGCAAGTTGTCTAAAAATTCTTCTACTATGTGGTAGTTTATCATATTGTAATACCGTTGACCATTTAAATTGTCATCATAAAGTTGGTAAGCTAAAATGCGGTCATTATATAGGGCACACCATACACTAAAACCGAAACGTCCTTGATTTTGAACATCAACAGTCTGATGAGGATTATCTTCAGACCAATAATGTTTGTTGTGTCGGTTGAAAATTCCGGCCTACTTACGTAACTTTCATCTGTCCAAATGATATTTTTTAAAAATAATTGGTCTTGCTCAATTTGTTGTAGGTACCAATTGCAGAAATCCAGTCGGCGTTCAGGATCAGTTGGAAGGAGCTGTTGTTGTTTCCTTATTGTATAAGGTCTAAATTTGTGTTTTTTTAAAACTGAAAGTGCTCTTCGTCGCGATATACCAGACTCTGCTTCAATTTGCCTACTTGAAATTGAAGGATTTACGACTACCATACCAACAACATAACATTTATGGCAACATCCTCAGCATCTTGAATACGATAATTTTTTTGGTCTTGGTTTATTAAATCCTCCGTATTCAACGAGGTTTTCTTTTAGTCTACCAAAGATGGACATATTAGGTTGTCTCCTTTCAGGGTAGCGATTAAAATATGCTTCCGATGCAGCTTCAGAATTATATCCATTTTGAATAAAACACTCTAGCATATTAAACTTTTCGTAATTTTGATACGCCATCGCGCCTTGTCAATTTCTTTAATCGAAACTTTAAAATTATAATGCAAGCAAAAACCAAACATAAACAATTAATCAAACAGTAATGTGTAACTGTGTATTTACATCCCAATATCCAACTGTTCTGTTTTCAAAATGACAGGCGCCTACTGTGCAAAATCATTGAAATTACTATACTGTCCTTTATTAGAAAACATATGTTTTTAACTGTTTCCGCATAAACACTCATCATAGACCCCACAAACTATATATCGTTGTAAAGAGAAAAAAATTCTCTTTTTAGCTAAATCATAGCCAACTATGGTTTCCATTTAAAAAAAATAGAAGTTTATGCCATAACTCGAAAACTACACAAGATATAAAAAATCTGTTAAGGAAATCCTATTCTACTTAAAAAAGTGCCTGTAGAACGTGCAAACAGATTTCTTCTAATTTTACAAACAACCGAGTTATCGACACCAATCGAAAACTCAAAAAAATCAATTTTCGTTTACAACTCGAAAACGAAAAGATATAGCAAATTCTGGTTTTCACCAATGAATTTATCTCGAAAAAAGAGGTCGGGAAAGGTGGGTTCATTTTTCCATAGCCCTTACAGTTACCGAGATACCCTATAAAAACATCGAAATTTGCCCACCCGGTACATCACCTCTTCACGAACCAAACGCACTTTGAAAAATTACCGTAGGACTGTTATTGACAATTTCCGGGCCATTTTTCGAAAACAACTCTTTTTACATTTTTTCAAATTGTGCCAAAAGTTATGAATATTTACTGTAAGTAGCCGCCAAAAAAGATCTAAATCTAAATAAAAGAAAGAGCAAAAATCTAAATATTACATATTTACGAGTTATCGCACATATTCGAGAGCGCCGGGGCTCTACCTCATACCACATACCGTAAACTAACGACTTATTGTTAGATAGCTGGAGCGCTTGGGGTGGAGTAACATTTCTTTCATAATACCTTTTGTGAAGAAAACCAGCTCTTCGAGAAGGCTGGAGGTTTATTATAAGCACCTGCAATCGCTGATTGATCGGTAAGGCACTAAAACGAATAGTTTTAATGTATTGGAACTTTAAACGCGATTATCTCCGAACTGTATTTTCAAAAACTTCTCTTACTGTAACTCAAAAAGTTATTGATCGATTTGGCTGAAATTTTGAGAGATTTTTTGTTTATATTATTATCGAAAGGACGTTTTTAAATATATCGCGTAATTACATTACTTTTTTTGGGATAAAATTTATCGAAAAAATAGTCTAAATATTTAACATTCAATTAAACAGCCTACTTAATCTCCACTTTTATACGTTTATATAATTCTATAGGTTTATCCTTTCTCCCTGCACATGTCAACAAAAAAAAATATTTCCGATCAATAGAAAAATTATGACAAATGTAGCACTTTTCGATGTCACGCCAAATACGCCTGAAGGAATAGTCTGTAAAGCCGCCATTTTGTTTAAAAAAAAAAGGAAAAAAATGTTTTTCTACTCTTCAAAGTTGTAATAAAATGATATGATGTTAAAACTTTATTTTATCACCTTTAAAAATTTTCGTAAAAAAAGACTCATTTTCGGGCGGCCAAAGGCTTAATAACAGTAAAATCATAACTTTTCCACCTCAATGCCAGTGTTGCAAAGCCATATTTAATCCCATACGATAAATGAGCAGACGTGGTATACGATGTTATGATTTATGACGAGGAGGAGAAAAAAATCTTTAGACATCTGCTGAAAAGCTGAAAGAATGATTAGAGTTACTTCAAGTTCAACGACCATATCGTACTAAGAAAGACATTGCTTCGACGAAAAAAAAAATGATTGATTTTTTCCACTAGAATAGTTTACGAAGTCATCTTTTTGCATGGTGAACAAATTTTCCTTTGTATGTAAAGATGCTAGCTAAAATTAGCTCTTTGTAAAATCGTACTATTAAAGTGAAATTAATCCCTTTTGGATTATAAACGATATCGAATGAGACGAAAAAATAAAAACGGATGGAGCAATACGCGCCGTAATCGAATCACTTAAGTTAAAATGGATTTTTAATTAATGCCTTTTTGTCGAAACGGTCCTCCGCTGCTTTTAATGTATTGAACGTTGCAATCTCTCTTTGATTAAACGTTTTTCCAGCAATATACCGTGTTATTAACAAAGTTTATGCAGTCCGAGCTCTGTGTTACTTTTATAAACATTATGGAACGTTTGGGGAGTATTTTGCTTCCACTGCTCATTTTCCTTCAAAATTGACAGATGTCCCTAAGTATATACTTTTTTTGAGATAATTAATTTCTAATTTAGCTCTTTTATGAACAGATCTAACCAGAAATTGGTATAGGTAGAGAATACAGCACCAACTGCGAAATAATGCGTTTCTTTCTTTGTCTAGCTGTTTGAAAAAATCTAAAACGCATTCTATAGAGCTGAAATTTTAGCAGGCATGTTTTTTTCATGTATTCTAACCATCCTAGTGGTTGGGAGATGGAAAATTTCCATCTTCCAACCATGAATATTCATGTGTGATTTCGATAATTTGTTTCAAGACGGCGAGAACTCACAGTGAGTTGTGAGTTGTGGAACACATACGTTCCAGAGATGCCGTTTCCAGGTCGCACAACGTTACGTACCTATCCACGAACTGTACGCAGTGACTTGTCAAATTGGATTACTAAGATATTGTATCAATGTCAAAGATGAGTAAAAACAGACCTATAAGATAACCTCCTAGAAGTCCTAACCTCATGGCACGAGATTTTTTATGGGGCAATGTGAAAAATGAAGTTAACAAATAAAAGTTTGTTAATACCGATGAATCGAAGGAAAAAATCATCGAAGTAACTGGTAATATACAGTAAGCGGCAGCCTAATGCGTACATAGCCGAATGAAGGGCAATTGATAATTTAACTTCTTTATTGAGCAGATGTAAACATGAGGTGCGAACCAATCGCGATCTAGTCGCTTGCGCAGACGTATGAAAGGCATCCGGTCTGTTAGTAGGGCTGTTTAAGTTAAAATTTGAAACACAATTTTATATTTTATTCTGGTCTAGTGCCTGATTATAAAAGTGCGTTATTACGAGCGTATTGTAGAAGCACTACATACATTCATAAAAATAAAAATGGATATTTATCACATTGACGAAAAAGTTCAAATAATTAAATGACAGACGGTATGAGCGCGGCCGCCGCCGACAATCGCGGAGACCCATGGCGGGGCAAGGAGAGTGCATTAGTGGGTGGAGCTTAGAATGAACCATTGGTTCGTTCTGCCTTCGTTCGCTGCGTGCGTTCGCTGTTGTCATATCAACATAATATTCCTATTAGATATTTTAAAATTGTTTCACAGCTGTTTAAAGTAGTAACTGTTTAAAATTATTTCACAGTAGTTGGGTTGAAAACAGATAACAGTAAACTTTTTTATACGATACGCAACGCAGTCTGAAAATTAAATTGGCTTATATTAATTGATCGTATATCAGTGCATTTTGTAAATATAGGGTTTTTATAAAGACTTATTATGCAGAATTAAGTTACAGTTAGTTCTAGCAACGTTGCTCTTTAGATTTCCGGTAAGACCCCCTCTTAGCTTTATGTACAACCAAGTAACCCCCCCGGCACAAAGTAAATTCGCCTAACTATGATAAAAAAATGTATCATTTAATACGTATTTAATATCCACCTATGTACGCATTAGGGTGCCGCTTACTGTATAATTTATATAATATATATAATAATGATCAGATATTAAAATGTTCGTCTAGTGAAAGGCTTCCAAATGCAAAGTGACGTTTTGAGAAAATTCAAAATGGCGGATCCAATATGGCGCCTGAAAGCTCTCAACCTTAACGAAAAAAAAAAAAATTAAAACACGGGCCCAAAAAAATTAAGTTAGTTAATTTTTGAGATTATACATATGCTTTTCAATGTATTTTGACCTCTTAAACACGAATCCGGTGTTAAAATTAAGCTGTAGTATCACATTTTTTTCTAACCTCGAAAAATGGATAAAAATATGTAAAAATGTACAAAAAAATGGACAACCTACATTCTTCGTATCCTCTCATTTTGTCTATTAAAAAATGAACCCACGGAACCCAAACCCATCTCCCTCACTTGTTCCTCACCTCAAGAAAGTCGATCTCAACTCGATTTTTTTAATTTTCATTTTTTTTTAATTCAACCAATTTTCACCAAATTTTAGTATACGGAGGTTTTAGACTAGCTCCTAAACACATACAGGTATATATCTGCTTTGATTTATTAATTTTTTGAAAACTAGCCCGCCATTTAAAATTATTAAAATCTGAGCTCGGATCTGTGATTAGCGATACCAAAAACCACTTAGACCAAACTTGGGCAGAATCCATTATCGCATTATTTTTATTTTACCGTCCGGATCACGTTACAAGAGTTTAACTTGTATTATCGCCACTAGGCGGTGCATGACTAAAAACAAGAGAATTATTTCGGGAAGGTTATAAAAGTAAGATACGACTCCCGCGTTACTGTATCATTATTGTGACTTTCAGTAATTTTTTCGGTGCTTATTTTCATCCGCGTTCTCCAACAGTCCTTTTCAGGGTAGTTGGTGAGCGAATTTATCGGCGACTTTATCAATGGAAAATTTGTTATCAGAGCTCTTAAAAACCTCGGTCCTTAAGTGACCTGAAGTCGTTATGGCAGAATTTGGATGGTTTCTAAGGTTTTATGTCTGCCGTCTTGTATGTGCCATCTTGAATTTTACAAATCTAACTGTGTATTCGTGATCAGCGAGCTCGAAAACCCCCCTATACCAAATGTGGCGTAAATCGATTGAAATTGAAAAAAAAATCTACCGCCATCTTGGATCCGCTATCATGCATTTTATCAATCTGACTTCAGATTCTCAATCAGTGACCTCTAAACCCCGTGTATACTAAATTTGGTGAAAATTGGTTGAATAAAAAAAAAAGTTGAAAACTTTTTTCAAGACAAATCGATTTGAGATCGATTTTTTTGAGGTTGGGATTAAGACAAAGGTTTTGAGGTTAGACAAAGAGAAGAATACGAAGAATGCAGGTTTTCCATTTTTATTTGCACATTTTCATACATTTTTACCTCTTTTTTTGAGGTTAGAAAAAATGTGTGATGCGATAGCTTAATTTTAACACCGGATTCGTATTTAAGAGGTCAAAATACATCGGAAAACATATACTCAAACTTTTTTTGCGTGTGTTTTAAATTTTTGTCCCTAAAGATGAGAGCTTTCAGGCGCCATATTGGATCCGCCATTTTGAATTTCTCAAAACGCCACTTTGCTTTTGGAAGCCTTTCACTAGACGAACATTTTAAGACTTCACGTCTTGATCGGTCAAACCAACTTTTGTGTGTAGGTAAGTGATCCGCTTCACGTGAAACGTCCCACATATATTTGAATTTCAGAAGAGGTTTATATGAATAATCAAGTTACAGTGGGGGAGAATTTATGAAGAGTTGCACCAAAAAAAGAAACGTTTTCGACTATCAATACTACTTTCTATAGTTTTATCCGATCCTAGTATCTAAAATCAAAACTATCGATAATAATTCGTAACTATCCATAGTTTCCCATCCCTAATCGTCATCAGTACACTAGTTTATTCTGATTCTGTATTGAATTACTCCCCATACAACTGATTGCTTGTTATTTTAAATGCAAATCGAGACTTATTTTTGAGTCACCCGATATTTCGAGATGATTTATAATAACACCGTCAGTGGTGGCTAGTTTCAGCTGAACGTACTTTTATTTCTCAGCTCAAGGCGCGGGAGAGACGCCTGAACGTGATACACTTCGTACATAATGCATTTTAAAAATTCCCTCACAATTTGCGAAATCTGCTGTATGTGCAGTGCATGAGGGCCGCAGAACGGCCGAGGCATATTTCAGCAGAGAGAGCATGACGCTTTAAAGCCATTACGGCAAATGCGGGTCTAACTCTGGCAAAAATATCACGCGAGAAATTCCGTCATATACGTAAAACAAAAAGTAGAATGAAAGAATAGCACTTCCGTGTTCTCAGAGGGAACATGAGCCAATTTTTTAAAAATATATTCACGCCGTTTTACATTTTGGTGTGATTTTAATAGGTAGTTTTTTACATAATAAATAATTATGGTAATTTTCAATTTTATGGAAGAAATTTATATTTTAAAAGTTGGGATCGGTTGCTCACAAAATATAATTTAAGTAATTACATTTTTATAAAGTCAATGTAAAATTAAGTTCAGAAAAAAAGTTAAATTAAATAAATCTACCTTCATCATCAATCGATCATTTTCCTTCTACAACATATGGTTGTAGAAGGAAAATGATCGTTCCATATTTACTGAAGTTAAAGATGCGAATTCAAAATAGTTCACATAGACAGAGGACCACACATCGCACAATATTTTCACGAATTTCGCACAGTTGTTTGTATCACTAACAGTTGTTTGTTGTCACTAACATCAGTGTGAAATAAATATAATATGTGTTCCGTCTATTTTAGAGTCGTCGTTATTTTCAATCATCTTTATGAGGCTATTCAGAAATGGAAAAGCCTGTGCCATTATTGCAGAAATTCACACAAAATCAGGTAATATGTAAATACAGTACACGACCTCACAAGTTAGTCACTTGCGACAAAAAATTGTTTTCAATGCGTCGGTCGACCCGTTTACATTTAAGGCAGGTGGCAAGCGAACAGGAAACCTATCATTATCTTATTATATTACGGCGTCCAGGGTTCTCGCACGGGATTTCGTTCGGGACGGCATTCTTCGCACGGTCAGTGGCGTGTGTAAACAGGGGCAAGAAATATGCGCTTAAAAAATACGGTTTATTCTTTAACCTTCATAGCGCCGGGGTTTTTGGCACTTTTTTTGCCTTAAAAAATCCTAGTGATTTAGTCGTACTTTGTACATTCAACCCCCATGCAGTACAATCTTCAAATAGCGTCTTATATATGACGTTCCGGCAGCTAACGATCCGGAAAATTTTTAATTCTTTAAAATTCCAAGTAAATGCCTCAATGGGGTTTTCGAGGATGAGGAATGTGATGATGATAGTAATTTTTGCGTTACCCCTTCAAAAACCACCCCTTTCTGATTAGAAACTACCCCTTTTATAATCTTTTTCGCACTTTGCCGTATCTACAATATTACTTTGTAATAAGGTTTGAGAACAGAAAATTCTCCAAAATCAGGAAAGATGAATTTTGTTTACAATAATAAAGTATATAATATTCTACCCTTTTCAGGGGAGAGTACGTATTGCTCCTTTTTTCTCTCACGGTAAGAAAATTATTTCATCAAATTTTAAACGACGTTCACTATAAAATATTTATTGGCCATTCAAGGGTCAGTAAATAATTCAATTGAACTAAAAAAAATATTCCTGAAATAGATAATTTACAAGAATAGGTTGGAAAAAACATAATAGGCTGTCACTAGCCAATCCGATGCGTAAACACATTTCCCCTCTGTCGATTCAAAATCGGATTGGTTTTTATAGTGATTTTGGAATCATTTTGCCGTTCAGTGTGTGACTGATTGATGGTCTCTCATTCAGTATTACCAGAAGCCAACGACGAGGACGTAGAGAGACTAAGATCTAAAAAGGGTTTCACCACGAATCGTAATAGAATCGCGAATGCAGAATGAACCGGAGAAATCTTTCAAGGAAGGATAGAAGTATATATCATATGTGATCTCGGGGAACTGTAAATCAATGTCCATTGGTAAGTCATTATCCCCGTGTTCTGGAAATAATGTGACCTCTCCTTCCTCATCAGCATTCTCTGGCTCTGATTCACCAATCGACCAAGCCAAGTCTTCAGCGTTCATTTTATAGTAAGAAAACGGACAAATAAGTATGTGTATGTGTGTGTGCAATTAGAACTATGAAGCACGAAAATTGCTTTAGAGTGATTCTAAACGAGTAATTTATTACGCGTTGTAAAATTATTTTCAAATATCGTCTAACTCATAAACACCCTGGAAATAGTAACAAGAATTGGTTTTCATTTGTTAACTATCAGAAACGTCCACGAGATATTCCCTCAGGGGTATCTGCCACCGTTCATAGTGCAAAGACACATATGAAATAGGTATAAAATGAAATTATATTTTTACTTAAAACTTAATCTTACATTGATATCAGAATCGGGGGTACTTTTTTAGGGGGTGTCAACCCCAATGCCTTTTTTTCGTGATCAACGACCTCCAAAAAAGCAAATACTAGTAAGTTTCGTTGCAATTTAAGAATGATTGTATGGCATATGGAGAGCGTCTTATAAGTATAAGATTTTCCGGCGCTCCAAAGGTTAATTATCATAGAGTTGTACAGTGGCGGTTGGTGATATTTCAGTTAGCCATATCTTGAAAACGACACATGGGGCCCACTTCACTTTTTAGGTGATGACTATACACCTCTTACAGAAAGGATTTATAGTGGAAAAATCGTCAGCAAAGTTTGCGAAAAAATTTTCAAAAACACTGGAGCACTCCCTGGGTTCTCAGTAACGCTCTGTGGAATTTTTTGCCGTATATTTTTTTTTCATAATCTAGAAACAAATATAAGGAGACGTTTTTCGATTTGTTACAAAATATTTTTTTTTCAAAAAAGTTATGGCCATTTTAATTTTAATTTTATAGGAACATTTTGTTTCCCAAAATTTCCCACGGTGCAATGAAAACTTTTGTTCAGGGGGATTCAAAGTACAACATATTCTAACCCCAGAAAAAATTGGCCGGGAACCAAAATCCATATGATTGGTGCGGGGTCTTTTAAACCTTCGGGGCACTAAGAAAAATAAATCTCAGTGCTTTGCAACTTTGAGGGTGTTTTGGGGACACTTTGAGGTTAAAAAATTACCGACGATATCCTTCGTTCAACCACTATATCCAAAGTTATACCAAATTTTCCAAATATCCTTAAATTCGCAAATTTTTAACTTTTTTCAGCCAACATTATCGCTTCAAAAAATATTTTTTTATCAATCGCCCCCGATTGTGTCTTATAGATAATGTTTTGCAGTTTCCAAAACCCTACCTCCATTTTCTATACGATCATTAGTTCCAGAGTAATTGATTGTCAAAGTTGAAAAGGACTTTTTGCTTTGATCGACGATAACTCCGCGGCAAATCATCGTACGGAGCTCGTTAAGAGGTAAAATTAAAGCTGATTAAATTGTCTGAAAGAGCTTTATGGTCGCATGATGAAAAGAAGTCCAAATATCATTTTAAAGACGAGCAAAAATTTGGAAATTTTTTTTTTTGGTTTTTCGGATGATTACGTGAGAACCGCTCCCGCTAAAAATGTTTAAATCCGGATCTGAAAACTAGACACTTGAGGCTACAATTTCTTTTTTTTATTTTCTGTACGACCATTTTTCTCCGAGTTATCCCTTGTTGAAAATCACCCAAAAATTTGGAATTTTTTTTAATAACCTTTAATTTTTGTTACTAGTGTATATGTACATAGTACACTCGTAGTTCAGTCAAATAACGCCATTATATGTATTCCAGAATACAATTTGTCTGCCGTGTTCTGCGCCCTATTTCAACCAAGATCGAGTCGCGAAGGCGAACGTAATTTATACTTGTTTATTTAGTATTGTTTACTCTGCGGTGGTGGATGCATCATCATTCGTGTGCACGAAACGTCGAATAAATTTGTAAGAACATCGGGACTGTGCCCGTCCTGTGTTACGGTCGAGTGTTGGATAAACCATTTTCCGGAACTGACCTCTAATGGCAGTGAACTTCGTTTTACCATTTGTGACAGTGTACTGACGTAAATATAGTTATTTTTCAGCATGTTGCTATAGACAAACATGAAGCTAATGTAAGTGACGGTGTTAGTGCGCGAGACAGACACAGACAATTTAACTTGGATTTAGTCAAAATGACGGTAGCGTGTAAAATTAGATCACCCCGAGTCCAAACAATTTGTCCAGAACGTTGCGAGTGGAAAGTACGACGAAGTGGGTTTTAAGAGACGGCCGCCAGAGTTTAACTTCTGAACATGTGAAACAGTTATTGATAAATAATTTATGGAAACTCGAGTGGCAGTACGGACACGTACGGAGTATGCAAGTTCTGTGTCTTGTGACTATGGTTCATTTGTCGATTAGTTGGGCTACAACAATCGCCCCACATGTATGTATATGGTATGATCTATTTAATATTAACATTATTATTATTATTATTATTATTATTATTATTATTAATTATTCGTAACATTACTGATAGCCTGGAGCCGCCCCTGGTAAAGGAGGCATCTATTATTAACCTCCGAGTTCTAGTAATTACTGTTGGCTTTTGGTTTAAAGTAGGTTTGGTTAAGTTGCAATATTTTTACCAGAAAAATTTTCAACTTTACACGTTTATTACTTATTACATTACAACCACTTTGGCTACATCAGGTCTTTTACTCGTATTCCACTTTTGACACATAGATTTAGCACCACTTCCACGAATAAAAATTGGGCAAGACAAATCTCCACTTTATAAAACACATTTAAAAAGTGTGTTTTGCACACTCGACGTCTTCTAGATTCTCCTCTACTCATCGAGAGTCCTCTTCACATTCGGGAAATTATGTAGAGGTTCATAAAGAGAAGACTACGAGTATTTTTACAATTTGAAAATGGCCCAATCCACTCTAGCGCTATCACCTCGTTCTCATCGGGACGTTTTGTAATAATATTCATTTAGAGTCGAAATGCTCTCTACCACTCTCAGTTTTCACTGTTATTTTAATAACTTCGCCGCCGTTAGAGTACGCTTCGATGAGTGAAAGTAGGGTATGCATTAGCCAGCAAAAATGCTTATAAGTGTGCTTATAAACGCGAAGTATATTTGAAGTTTTAATTACCGCACTGAACAGTATTTAAGAGCTATCGAACTTCATTCAGCATTTCAATGATCTGAAACCGAAAAAAAAAACAATTTACCCTCTCTAATTGAGAAGTTTTTTAATTGAGAAAGGAGTCAATCCGCTTTTGGGCATGCAAACGATCGTTCTGTTTGACAGGCGAGTCTCAACAGTAAATTGAACTCATCTATTATTTTTATTATGTCAACAATGTGTGACAAGTGACAATACCTATCAATTAAGCTGTGTAGAGGTTTGGAGGTTTGGAAAATTTAACTTATTACGAGGTGTGTAAATTAAGTAATGAGACTGGCAACGTAGCGCCCGATCTAGCAACATTTTGGAGACGAGACTTGGAAGGGCGGTAGGTTAACATGTAATGTATCTTCAGTACAAGTTTGATCTTGTTAGTCATTTGTTTGTTCTTTGTGACTGTTTTCGTAAACTGTTTTTTTTTTTTCTAGTGTGTTTTAAAAATCAATGACATTAATTTTGAGCAACGGTGTCCTATCAGGCTTTGCTTTAGACTTGGACATAGCGCAATGGATACTTTTGCAAAACTTCAACATGCTTACGGAGACAGTATTTTTTTTAAGAGCCCCAGTTCTTTCGATTGAAGGTGAGCCACGCAGCGGAATTCCTTCTTCTTCAAGAACCGATGAAAATGTCTATAGAATATGGGATCTTGTGCGTTCATATCGTCAGTTGATGACAAGAATGATCGGGGAAGAGTTAAATTTGAATCACACCACTATTCATCAGATTTTGCCTAAAGAATTGGGGATGGAAAAATCTGCACAAAAATGATTCCAAAAACCTTTCGCAAGAACAAAAGGACATCAGGAGAGAAAGGTGTCTTGACTTTTTGGAATCGATTGAAAATGTTCCCCATTTTAGGGAACACGTACTGGTAATTGAACATACAGGAACATCAACTGGTAATGAGACTTAGGTGTTTGAGTACGACCCGGAAACCAAGCGCCAAAGCATGGCGAAGTCGAAGATCAAATCCATGCTGATTTACTTTTTTGGTAGCCAGGGAATTGTCCACAAAGAGTTTGTGCCTCCAGGCCCAACAGTAAATCAACACTTTTACAAACCGGTGCTTGAAAAACTTCAAAATCTTTTTGAAAATGCATTGCAATACACTTAGGTACTTTGTTTTCTCATTAATCTCTAACTTTTCGAAAAAATTTGAAGACCAAAAAGTTAGTAAATGAATGGAACTTTTTTAGATATACTTTTTAAATGTAAAAGTTTCGACAAAAAAGTTACAAGAAACTTAGGGTTGATTATTTAAACCCCTTAGAAAAATACTATAGGGGTTAAAACATTTCAGAAAGATTATTAACAGATACTGGTCAACAAGTTTCGTTTCTTTAGCTTAATGTACAGACATGGGCGTAGCTAGGGGGGCGATGGGGGCGATCCCCCCAAATGGTCAAGTAAAAACCAAAATAGTCGGGGGATTGCGCTTGCCGTTGCCTCCAATGACCTCTTTTTTTGCTTTTTTTGTTTAATCTGCATTGGAACGCCCCCCCCCCTCCGCCTCAAAGAAAAATACTGGCTACGCCCTTTTGTACAGAGAAGATAAAAAAGAAAAACTTTTTTTTAGAATTGTTGGAGGGGCGTAACTTTTCAGGGTAGGGTGTTTTCAAAAAATTTTATACCGGAAACCCCCCTTAATTTTCATCGGAGAATCACCTCTTAAATTTTTTCGGTGTTATTTAGATACACCCTGTATATTTCATTTTTCGACTTTTGCACTCCTAGATTAGCATTTTGCCCCACTGTGCTTCGCAGACAATGAAGTGCTGGGCCCGTAAACGAGGTTAAAATTATTGTATCGAGAGTTCGTTATCTTGTTTTCCGGACTTCGTCGCCGCTTATCTTTCGGTGAGAATCTGCCCTTCTTTGGATTGAGACAATGTTACGAGTCCTGATTATGGAACTCTCGCTACGAGGATGTACATAAGTTGAAGCCGTTCCAGAGCGATTTAGCGAAGTCCTCCATGAATTCCGGACTTCTAAAGGATAACTCGTCGCCGTAAGAGTACGGTAAATATAGAGCGTTGTTTTTGTGGAAGAGGAGATTGTGTAATAAATTGTCCTCGTTATTGTAGACGACGCGAGGTATTTGTTTTGCCAGCGGCCGTGTGGATAGCAGAAATTAAGAGATAATATAAAAGAGCACAAAAAGAAAACAGTGAGCTGTATTTCTCAAGTATCACTTAAAAAAACAACAAAGGCAATATTTTCTGTACAAATAAGCATGCGAGTAGTTTTACAGCACGAACACGATAATATAAAACAGAAGCAAAGCTAATAAACTATAAAAATACAGCGCGGCAAAAAAGGCGCGCATAATGTTTGTAACTTTGTAATAATATTGTATAGGATATGAAAAAATATTCCGTATAAAATTTTTTCATCAGTTTATTTGTCATGTTTACGTCACCATGAAATAATTTTGTTTTTTCGCGTTTGGTTATTGCGGAGACCAATTTTATTTTTTAAATGACAACCCGTAGGTTCTCTTTTAAACCTTTTATTCATAACTATGTGATAAAAATAATTTGAAATTCTAATACTTGGCATATAAGTGATTTTTTTTCATTTTTTGTGATAGATTCAAGTGTCTAAATAATGTCCCTTCTCAGGGACACAAGGATATTTCAACTTCCCATTTTATAAAAAAACTTCGGTAAAATCTCGAAAAAAAAGAACAATGAAACAAACAGTTTTAGAAACCACGTGTTACCACATGCACTATCGCAGTAATGACGAACTAATTTGAGATGTGTCCTGTAGTTTGAAATTTCACCAAAAAAAAAAAAAATGGAGAAAGTGGAATGTATAGGTCCAAAACCCCTCATAGGTATAAAATGCATTATGTGTCCAATTTGCTATATTAAGGCCATAAAACTTGTTGAAAAATGTTGTCCCTATAGGGAGACGCTGTGACTGTGTGTGAAAAGGTTAATAGCTGAAAGAGCTGCGTTTCCTCTCTACTAGTCCAGTCTGTGAGCTGGGAGAATAACTAAGTTTGGTGCAGCTACTCTAATTCAAAAAATATTTTTTGCATCATGTTCTATGAACCTCTAAGGTCATTCGTGACTATCAACCAACTTGGCAAACCCCCTCAGACCACCCCTATACTATAAAACACACCCTCATTTTTAGAGTGGTATTTAATTTTTGAAAAAATGACAATTAAGCATCGAAAGTGGGTTCTAGGAGGTTTTTTGGGTCGTTGATCATGAACCTGATGTCATTTTTCCGGAAAATTCATGCCACGGCCGGGAAAACTGGAAAATTGGGTCACGTTTGCGGATTTAATCATTGTTCACGCGATTTGCGTTTTTTACGACATAAAGATATCCAGCAGCGTATAATAATGAAAATCATGTAAATTTTCTGGAAAACTATGAAAATTTTCCGGAAAACCAAGAGAGACAATTCAAAGATCTGCCCGGAGGCAACCATTTTTGGAAAAAAAAATGAAGTTTTCCCTGAAGATTTTTTGCCATTATAGCCTTCTACTTAGGTCTAGTAACAACCCCGTAAAATATGGCGTGGGTCCCATGCCTTCTTACGGAAATACGAGCATGTCAAATTCCACCGGCCGCCACGTGTTATTTCGATAATTTCTACCTATTTAACCCCTACGCTGACTTGTAAATTGTCGTATCACGTAACGTAGAAAACATCAACAACATGTTTTGGCCTATCCTATAAACCTACCGTGTGGCGACTGTTTCTTGACTCTTCGAAAACAAGTCTGAATGCTGTTTTATTGCTTAATGGAAACGAACAACCATCTGTTCTCGTGGGTTAAACTGTAAATATGAAAAAAACGTACGAGAACATGCGTATAAGATCATAGATGGATCTAAAAGTTGTTGCGCTACTTACAGGACTGTAGAGTGGCTACACCAAATATTGTTGTTTTTTATGCGAATGGATAGTAGAGCCGGAAACCAACATTATGTCGTTAAAGAAATGCCGTTACGTGAGAACATTGTGCCCGGTCTGAAAAAAACGTCCTTAATGAACTTTTTGGTAGAGCAGCAGAACTTTATTTACCTCCTCCGCACATAAAACTAGGGCTAATAAAAATTTTGTTGAAGCCTTAAATTCAGAAGGAATTGTTTATTTTTGTTTGAGATGTAAATTCTAGTGAAAAGTGAGAAAAAGATTAAAACATTAATACTCGTTAGGCCGCAAATACGAGAACTTTTTAAAGACGAAAATTTTGAAACTACACTTTCGAGAAAAGAAAATAGAGCGTGGATCGCCTTCAAAAATGTATGCAGTAACTTCCTAGGTAGCAATAAATCCGAGGACTACAAAAATCTAGTTGAAGAACTTGTCCAATTTCACAAGACGTTAGATTGCAACGTGTCACTTAAGCTGCATAAGACAATAAAAAATAGTTTATTGATTGTATCATACTTTTTCCGATAGAAAATGAAGTATATTTTGTAAAAAGAGTGATTTTTTTTAATCTTCGAAAATTCACTAGATTAATCAATCAATCAATTAATTCATTAAAACCTTATAAAAATGACATGAAATGTCAGTACAAACAAAACAATTAGAATCTATATGTACATTTTTTTTTGTATATGGTTATATATAGATTATATACACAAGTACATTTTTTGTATATATACACCACATGACAACACAAAAATTACTTATATCTAGTTAACAGAGTTTTCTTTACTAAGAATCCATAAATTCTTTAAGGTCATAAAAACATTGCTCCACAAGAAACGCTCTAAGATCCTTTTTGAATTTATGTTCACGTTCACAACTATTGTTTTTTATCGCATCCGGTAATTTATTATATACAGGGTGAGTCAAACTTAACGCGACAAACGAAAGGTACGGATAGGGCATGTTATTCTAAGCAAAAAGTTCTAATAAACATGTGTCCGGAAATGCTTCCTAAGAGCGCTACGGACGTTCAAAGATGGCAGGCCCAAATTGATTTTCTTGCCTTTTATTTCAAAAACTGCTCGAAATGTCCACCGTCATTTTCAATGCAAAGTTGACATCTGCGAATGACTGATTGCGCGGCTGCACGACACTCCGCTAGTGGTATTTCTTGGGCAGCTTGCAAGATCCTCGCTCGGAGACTAGCTTCGTCGTTGACGGGCTCAGCATAAACTTTGCTCTTCATTCTGCCCCAAACATAAAAATCCATAGTGGTTAAGTCCGGGGAACGCGGAGGCCAAGGACGGGGACAGTCTCGACCGCGACCAATCCATCTTCCTGAAAAATGGTTGTGAAGCCATTGCCGCACTAGTAGAGTGTAATGGGCTGGGCAACCGTCTAACTGGAACCACCTGTTTGCTCTATCAATTAGAGGCATGTCATCTAATATTGCTTCAAATTCATTTTCCAGGAAATGAAGAAAGGCCGGACCATTTAGTCTTGGAGGCAAGAAATATGGACCAATGAGTGTATCGTCGCATGACCCCATCCAAACGTTGCACGAAAATTCATGTTGAAAATGTTGTTCTTTTACAGCATGCGGGTTTTCATGGGCCCAAATATGCGCATTATGTTGGTTAAAGATACCACTACGGGTAAAAGTTGCCTCGTCCGTCCAAATCACCTTCCGATAGTAAGAAGCATCGTTTGTTATTTGTTCCAAGAACCACTCTGAAAATTCTCTTCTTCGAGGTAGGTCTTCAGGAAGCAAATTCTGAACTTTCTGCAAATGATAGGGGTGGCGACCATCTGCTTTCAGAGTTCGGTTCACAATGCTCTGGGAATAGCCTAATTGCAAAGAACATCTCCTCGTGCTACTTGAAGGTATTTGATCGAAGTGTTCTAGGATATTTTCTGTTCTTCGATTATTATGAAGGGGTGCAAAAATACCGTCTGCTCGCGATTTCGAAGAAGTTGTCCCAGTTTCTCTTAATCGTTGAAATGTTCTAGTAAATACCGCTTTGTCGGGCACTCTTCTCATTGGAAATCTTCGGGCGTACTCATTCACAGCAGCGCGCGCATTACCATCACAGTACCCGTAAACAAACACAATATCCGCATATTCACTTGTAGTGTAGGTATTTGGCATGTTTCCGCAATTTACTCATAAACTAGCTTAAAATTAGTGACAAATTGAATTCAATCGACACGTCAAACAAGGCTGTCAAACAAACACTTTCAATTGTTATCAAGGCCTGCTTCTCTTTTTAATTAATAAGGCAGCGGAGTGAATTAATCAGTCATTCGCAGATGTCAACTTTGCATTGAAAATGATGGTGGACATTTCGAGCAGTTTTTGTAAAATTTTAGTTTGTTTTGTTACGTTAAACCAATTATTTTAAGCAGTTTTTGAAATAAAAGGCAAGAAAACCAATTTGGGCCGGCCATCTTTAAACGTCCGTAGCGTTCTTAGGAAGCATTTCCGGACACATGTTTATTAGAACTTTTTTTGCTTAGAATAACATGCCCTATCCGTACCTTTCGTTTGTCGCGTTAAGTTTGACTCACCCTGTTATAATACTGCATATATACCGTGGATTTTTCTTTGACAATGAGAGATGAATATTTTTTATATAGATATCATTATTATTTCTAGTATTGTGACTGTGAATATTATTAGAAACAATAAATTTATGAAAGTTTTTTTTTTTATTAAACTAGCTTCTTATACGTAGAAGGTAGAGATAATAGCTTGTTATTTATGAAATGGGAACGACATGATTCTAAAGGACAACTTAAAAATTAACCTTATTAACCTTTTTTGGAAAACAAAGACTCTGTTGAGTTCTGTGCACATACCCCAGTAAATAATGACATATCTAATATGTGAATAAGTAAGAGCATAGTAAATATTAAGAAGATATTTTTTCATCCACAAAATTTCTTAGGTTTCTGATGGCATAGTACGATGAACTTAGTTTTTTTATAACGTAATGAACATGCTCCGTCCAATACAATTGTTGGTCTATATAGAGGCCTAAGAATTTTATACTGGGAACTCTATTTAGTAATTCACTGTTAAATAAGAGATATACATATCTTGAATATCTTTACGTTTTTAATCTATAATATAATTCGTTTCATGAGAATTAACAATAAGTTTGTTTTTTTGGGCAAATAAGTAGAATTTTGGGCCCATAAGTAGAACTTCATTAGAACTTCATTCAATATGCGCTTAAACTAATGGTGGTATCGTATGCGTACATTATTAGTGATACTTTATCTTGTATATGTTTTTCTAGGTCGTTAATAAATATGAGAAATAGGAGCGGGATAATACACTACCTTGCGGGACACCAAGTTCTGAATATTTTAATTCCGAGAATTGTTCGCCAGTTCTCACGCGCATTGATCTGTCTGAAGTAAAAGATGTTACCCATTTATCAAGTGGTTCCCTTATACCCATATGTCTCATTTTATTCACCAAAAATTTATTATTTACATTGTCAAATGCTCGGCTAAGGTCAAAAAATATAGTTAACACAAAATTGTTTTTATCCACAGCTTCATATATAAATAAAAGAAACCAGGTCATAAGCAACCATGTTAGTGGAAAAATCTTCTCGAAAGCCATGTTGTTTAAGAGATAGCATTTTATGTTTATTTAGAAAATTGTACATTCTTTCGTGAATAATTTTTTCAAATAGTTTGGAAAAGCATGACAGAAGGGTTATTGGTCTATAGTTTTCGATCATTTGACAGTCTCCTTTTTTAAATATAGGGACTATAATTGCTGTTTTTAAATCCTTCGGAAACACACCTGATTTAATCGAAACATTAAATATGTGTGCCAATGGATGTACTGAATATTGAGACGCAAATTTTAGAATTTTAATGGGGATACCATCATACCCGCTGGATGATTTATTAACCATTTCCTTAAGATGTCGCCATATTTCGTCAGGCGTTATCTCATAAAAGAACAAAGAGTTGGGAGTATTTGCTTCCGTCGTACAATGCCCATCAGAATTACCATATTCTGTGACCACCCAGTTTTTAGCTATGTTTGAAAAGTAATTACCAAATGCATTACATACATATATCAGATTTATTATTGCTGATACACTCAACATCCACATATCCGAACTCCAAATTTCCGAACTCACGATATTTCCGAACTTTTTCTCACGATATTTCCGAACTTGTACTTCCACATAACCGAACTTGTCGCTGATTGGTTGACGACAAAAAAACCGCGAAATTTGAAATGAGAAAAAAATGTAAACACAATAATGCGATTGTTATCAAACATTTCGATTGTCACAGAATTCAGCAAAGATGAAATCGCCCTCCCTCAGCAGCACACCTGAGACAAGAGTTCTTCTTTGTACAAACCAGTGAAAAACACTTCTTTCAAATGGCGTATCATAAGTACCGGTGCACTTTATGGTGTCAATCCGTCCACTCCATTTTCGTCTTTTTTCAGTTTTTTTCAAAGTAAATTTCTTTTTTCCAAGAATTTCTGCCACTGACGATTTATAAATATTGTACATCTTAAATAGATCAACATTTTTAACACCATTTTTTTGCGTGATTTATCAAATCCAGCTTTTGCTCCAAGGTTAGCCTCTTAGCAGGCTCTTTTCTCTGCAAATAAACAGTACAATAATGTTACATACATATGTTACATACATACATATACATAAAAATACATATTTTCTCATAATTTTTTCATTTCAGTTTGAAATTATTATAGGTTACGTCAACAAAATGTTCAATAAAACAAACCTTTACTTTGAATTACAAAATAATTACCTGCATCACTCTCTCCTTTGCACCTGACATTTTTGTTGTTTAAAAAAACGTTCTTTTATTAACATGTGCACATGTATGTATGTATTACATTTGCATAAAAACCTCGAAAAACAAAGAAAAGCACTAGAATGAGCCAGAAAAACCCTTTGCGCATGCGCCAGTAGTTCGGTAATCCCGAGGTGACGAGAGTTCGGAAATGTGGAAGTCTGCGGAACGTAAAAGTTCGGAAATGTGGATGTTGAGTGTATTTCCTTCAAATTGAATCTGGGTTATAGTGGATGCATTACTATTAGTGGTTGATCTGCCTGTGTTAGCATTAACAATTTTCCAAATGTCTTTTGAAGGGTTATTAGCGAATTTAATTTTTTTGGTAATAGAATTTCTGTTTCTTTGACTGAATTTTAGATGCATATGTTTTTTTTTTTTGGCTGGATTGCTTATGGTTTGGGTTTCTCATATTTTATATTCTTTTTCCCTTCTCTAAAGACTTCGGTGATAGGTAAAAACAGAGCTTATATTTGAATTCAGCATATTATAATAGACACAAAAAACCCATAAAATATGTGGGCGCGCCAAAAAATTTCAAAATGTCGAACAGTGTTATCAGTAACACTCTCGATCTTCGAGTGCACTCGCAGAATTTAATTATAATCGAGTGGCTGCGCCAAAGACTGCTAATCAATCCTAATTAATTAATCGGTTATCGAGTTTCGCCATGCTTTTGCTGGTGACATAAAACCACCTCCAGTGGGACCAACTTTGCCGCTCAACTAACATCTAAGTTTAACATCAGTTTGCACAGGACATTCTCATTTGGCTGAGTAACGTTGATGTGATTTTAATTTGGAAGCTGCAGCAAACTGCAACCGCACAGTACGTTAAACCCCATGTGTCGAATGATATCTGTGTTGACGAATAGACGGTTAGAGGATTTATTCCTCGAGCGATTTACCTTGTGATATTCGTTTCTTTGCTAGGCGAATTTATAACGGCAAATGGTCTAGAAAGGATTGATCAAGCTTGGACTTAAACAAATCAGTTTTTAACAAATGCTCGTGGTCTATTGGATACACAAAAATATCATATATAGGGTAGGTCTGAAAGAATGTGCCAACACTAAACTGGAAATATTAGACACCAAAATATTATGATTGAGCTCAACATGCCTTATACCATTGTCGCTGGTTTATGAGATACAGCGTGTTCAAAGTTTACATTTTATTCTGAAATTTCTCAATAATTGAGAAAGTTCTGATAGTATATCTGAAAATTGTTAGTTTTACGTTTTAAGGTGTGAGAATTGCGAGTTTTAAGCTTATTTTGACGTTGCTCTTAAGAGGCGTACAAACCTGCACACGCATGCGGTGAGAAGCTACGCATATGCGTGCGTACTCAATCCATTCGCGCTCAGAGCATTCGTTGAAACTTTTATCGCAGCATATGCGTGCGTGCTCAAATCGCTCCATCCATGCGTGGTAAAAATGTCTAAAGAGTTGGTTATGGTCAGTGCCGCATTTGTAGGCATTAGTAGTTTATTAAAAAAAGAAAAAAGGTAAGAAAAACAGACGATGGTGGATGACGCATTTATTTAAAAGAAGAACTCGACATATGAGCTCCGATTTATTAGTAGATTTGGCTTTAGAACCAAATACCGGACAATTTCAAAACTTTGTACGTATGCCATTAGAAGACTTTGAATACCTAATGTAATGAAAAAGATACAGTGTTAAGAAAGGCAATATCTGCTAAAGAGCGCCTAGCTATAACATTAAGTTTCCATATTTAATTCTTTTGAAATTGTTTCCCATGTATCCTCTTTCTTCGTTTTTGAACAATAGAACTTATTTTTTGGATCCCGTAATATAGGGATTTTTTCACATAGATCTATTAATTCCATACACTGTTCATTTGACCACTCCATTTTCCAGCGTCCAGCCACAAATACATATAAATATGTCAACAACTCCGCACTAGTCTCGCTTTAAACTAGAGTGGCACAAAAACCCGTCCAAATTGAGCGCGAACGCACACGTATGTTTCTTTGATGTGCGCCAAAAAAAGCGACACCAGTCTGGCTCACGGTATGCGCGCTCAAGTCATTCGCGAGAGGTAACGCATGCGGCGAGAGGCCACGCAAACGCCGTCCAGATTTGCATACGTATGTGTATGCGTAGCTTCTCACCGCATGCGTGTGCAGGTTTGTACGCACCTTTAGAAGGCGCTGGTTTCACCGTATTATTTAGGTAAATTAAAACATTTTTTTTATCTGTTGAGCCATACGTAAAACAATGTTTTTTATTCGCATTTAAAGGGTTCAATGTAATTTGTTGATTCTTTTCAGGTGCTGGTATTACTATATTTTTTCTAAGTAGGCTTGTGTCAATATTTTTCTATTTTGTGTGCGTATTGATTATTATTTGTGCAAGAGGACTAGCTAGTAATCAGAAAGTGCCACGAAGTAATCATTTTTCCAACAGTGAGATGCGTGATTTGATTTGTATTTTTGATCATGCAAATTTTTGTATTTTGATCATGATTTGTATTTTTGATCATGCAAACAGACATGAGGTAGCCTGAGGATATTAATCGAACATTTAAAAAATTCAAACGAGCTCCTAGAAGATGTACCACTCGTATTAAGAGAAAACATGTGGTTTATACACGACGGAGCGCCACCACATTTTGCCTTGCCACTACGCCAATATTTACATGAACATTTTCCTCCTCGATGGATTGGCCGTGGAAGTGAATTTTTTGGCCATCAAGAAGTCCAGACCTAAACCCTCTGGACTTCCCTTTATCAGGAAGAAGTTAATTCTCTTCAGGAGTTGCGGCAGAGAATACGAGAAGCAGCGAATACATTTAAAAATAATAGGGAAATTTTATTCTACATTCAGAGACATTTAAGAAGGTGTATTTTAAAATGTATTGAGGTGGTAGACACACCAATATTTGATATGAAGTTTGTCATTATCACTATTACCAATAATTGTCAGGGTTATTTACTATGGGTTTGATTGCTTCTTCGTACCTTTTCATCTTTTAAAAAAAATCGTAACAAAATACATTGAACCTTTTAAATGCAAATAACTTTAAACCGATATATTTAGACGACCTAAACAAGGGTACCTTTTCTCTGTATAATTGAGCGTTCTTTTAGATTCTCGACTTGTTTTACGCCTTGATCAACAGATAAAAAAATGTGTTTTAATATACGGTGAAACTGGCGCCCTCCAGGAGCAACGTCAAAATAAGCTTAAAACTCATAATTTTCACACCAAAAGACATAAAACTGACAATTTTCAGATTTATACTAACAAAACTTTCTCAATTATTGAGAAATTTCAGAATAAAATTTAAACTTTGAACACGCTGTATCTCTTAAACCAGCGACATTGATATAAGGCATATTGAGCTCAATCATAATATTTTGGTGTCTAGTATCTCCACTTTAGTGTTGGCCCATTCTTTCTGACTCACCCTGCATACACACTGTCTCCTAAAAAACGTCGCAAATCATAATTCCACAATTTTCCACATTTAATTACTACTAAACCAATAAAAACATCTGGTTATATTCTTAAAAGTGATATTATTATACTATTACTAAAACAAAATGGCGGCCTAATTGAAAATTTTATTTTCAAAATTTTACGATTTTTTTTCTCGAAAACAATAGACTATCAAAAATTTTCTAAGAACAAAAATGTCTTAGAATTGGTCCAAGAGTATTTTTTGATTACGTTTTTTCAAAATTTCGATTTCACGATTTTTTCAAAGAATTGAAAATCGTTTCGGAACCAATTTTAAAACATTTTTGTTCTTAGAAAATTTTTGATTGAAAGTCTATCGTTTTCGAGAAAAAAAATTCGCAGTTTTGAAAAAAAAAATTCAATTAGGCCGCCATTTTGTTTTAGTAACAATTTTGCAAGCGAAAAATGACTTTTTTTTGGATTAATTTTAATTTTTCCATGGTTAAATATTTTTTTAAGAATTTTTTTATCCCCATTTGAGTGAGCACCCTCAAAAACATAGGAAAAGGTAGTTTGGAACTTTGTTTTTCTCAAATTCATTGAACGGCATCAACTCTTACTTCAATGTCGAAATTCTGTCCTGTAGGCGTTAATGGGTTAGGGGCACACTTCTGAGTGTAACTCCCTTAGAAAGTATTTTAAAAAAAAAAAAAAACACGATTTCGACATTTTTTTTTTTGTTCTATATGTCGCCTATATTTTGATCGCCCATTTTAGAAACACCTTGTATGATAGAAAAATACAGATTTTAACATTTTGTTAAGGGGTAACACCACTGTAGAATTTTCAAAAAAAACTATTTTTTTGTTTTTTGGCTTAAAACATACTTTGAATCTTCTAAAATATGGGGCAAAACATTTTATACATGAAAACATTTTTTTTTTTTTGAAATTTCGCGTTTTTTCCAAAGCGTGTCGAGCGCCTCTAATGCGACTCATACCTGCGACGACTTACCTGCTCCAAAGGTACTACGTAACGTCTTACCTATTGATTTCTAACTTCTGTAATACACTACTAGATGTCGTTCGAAGCTATCTTTACTCAAACTGAAAAAAATTCAAGTAAAAGTACGTTAGTGTAAGCCTGAAGAGAATGAAGGGTATGAAGATTGGTAAAAAAGAGCATTTTACAAATTATCAAAATTCTGGAGATGGGTATCGGTGTGCAGTCATATAATTTTTACTTGGAAGCCGATGCTACACGCATCAAATACATTGAGCATTCTTAGATCGATGCAACAAAAGATGCACGCTCCAGCATTAAATCGTTGAGAAAAGGAGACGTGGATAATTATCTGAACGTGGAAGGGCAGCTTTATGGTCCCGGGATCGCAGATTAATGGTAAAAAATTTTAAACAGTCGAATTTCTCATTTTTTCGTGTCGACAATTTTAAAACTTTAAATGCGGTTTTCTCGAAACATGATTATTCAAAACTGCACGCAGCATAACTCCAACAATTTTCAATATTTTGGTTTGAAATTTTAACCACATCTTTAAAACAACATTTTTGAAGTGAAACGCTTACGGATTTTTCGATAAGTTATTTTAAACAATTTTTATAAACGAATAATTGCAGTTTTTTTTTCGCAAAAAAATTGACCTTGTTCTTCAAAAATATGCCAATTACACAAAAATTACTATTTTTAAAATTCCGTACGTGTTTCACTAGCTATACTCATGTAGATTAAGAGGATTATTTTTGTTTCAAATCAACATTTGCACTAGTTCTACTGCTTGCCACGAAGCGCCTCAACGACAACGTGTCTGCGGAAAATAACTTTAGCGCCGCCATTTTGCAATATTTATGGATGAAAAAAAATTTTTTTGCACTGCAATATATGGTCAATAACACCCTTAAAGCGTTTTTGTTTACTCCCTTTCCTTTTATCCGAAAAAAATCGTCAAAAAAAGCGTTTTTTAGGCTCTTACAGTGGTGTGACCCTCTTAACCTTTTGGAGCGCCGGAAAATCTTATATAAGACGCTCTCCTACTACTAGTCTTTGCTTTTTGGAGGTCGTTGATCACGAAAAAAGGTTTGGGGTTGACACCCCTAAAAAAGTACCCGAAAAGTACGATTCTGGTATCAATGTAAGATTGAGTTTTGAGTAAAAATAGAATTTCATTTTATATTTCATAGTATGTGTCTTTGCACTATGAACGGTGGCAGATACCCCTGAGGGAATATCTCGTGGACGTTTCTAATAGTAAACGAATGAAAACCACTTCTTGTTGCTATTTCCAAGGGTGATTCTGAGTTAGACGATATTTGAAAATATTTTTACAACGCGTAATAAATTACTCGTTTAGAATCAACTGCAAATACCGAAAACTAAAAAAAAAATTCTAAAAACTAAAAAAAAACAAAATACTAAAAAAACAAAATACTAAAAACTCTAAAAAAATAGTAAAAAACGAAAAAAAAAACTGCGACCACAAAGTGTCTCTACGTCCTCGTCGTTGGCTTCGGGTAACACTGATGGAGAGACCATCAATCAGTCACACACTGAACGGCAAAATGATTCCAAAATCACCATAAAAACCAATCCGATTTTGAATCGACGGAGGGAAAATGTGTTTACGCTTCGGATTGGCTAGTGACAGCCTACTATGTTTTTTTCAACCTATTCTTGTAAATTATCTATTTCAGGAATAATTTTTGTTAGTTCAATTGAATTATTGACTGACCCTTGAATGGCCAATAAATATTTTATAGTGAACGTCGTTTAAAATTTGATAAAATAATTTTCTTACCCCGTGAGAGAAAAAAGGATTGTTGTAAACAAAATTCATCTTTCCTGATTTTGGAGAATTTTCTACTCTCAAAAACCGAGAATAATTATAAAAAGGGGTAGTTTCTAATCACAAAGGGGTGGTTTTTGAAGGGTAACGCAAAAATTACTATCATCATCGCATTCCTCATCCTCGAAAACCCCATAGAGGCATTTACTTGGAATTTTAAAAAATTAAAAATTTTCCGGATCATTAGCTGCCGGAACGTCTTATATAAGACGCTATTTGAATTTTGTACTGCATGGGGGTTGAATGTACAAAGTAGGACTAAATCACGGATTTTTTAAGGCAAAAAAAGTGCCAAAAACCCCGGCGCTCCAAAAGTTAAAGCCCTTGATGGTAATTGTTTTTCTAAAATCATCTGAACCGATGATGTCGTTCTGTTCTTAAAAAGGTCACAATATACATATATCGTGTTTCGCAAAACTTAATGTAAACAGCGATATAAAATGAAACTGAAAAGGAAATACCTATTTCTTAGGCGGCGGTTTGCCCGGAAAAATTGTAGTGGACGTCTCCAGTCGCAAGGAGCTCTAAATCGTCTGGAAGAAAGAGCAACAAAAGATATAAAGGGCCTCTTATAATATGCATGCGCTCCCCCTTAATCCCGTAGTTGGAGGCAATATATGAAATTTCAATTAAACTCCTGTTTATACAGCCATCTAGCGGGACATTCGGAAGCCGACGTAAGTTATGACGGCGATAAGCCAGCCTCTATCCATCAAAACTAAATCTCGGAGATCCCCCTCGGGACACAGAGAGGGACGCGAGCCTTTCCCTTACCGACGGCTCAGTGCATGCAAATGCAGAATGTCCGTTCAGTGGCGTTTAAAATACAGGGTGCTGTACTACAAAGTGGCCTACTAGAAGTTTAGGACTAGAGATAATATGGAGGTGAACTTTGTATCAACGGGTTTTCAGGTATGAATGAATGAATAAGAAAAGTGGGCGGGAAAACCCATGCACTTAGGCCGCCTAACGGGCCCATTGTGCACCCACATTCCATGAGTATTCACCCAGGTATGCCGACCTCTCTAGCAAAGGCGCATATTTTCCTGGGGTGAATACTCTTAACATCCTCTGGGTTCAGAACACAGCTCCCAAAGTGCCGTTCTCTGACCCTTGCAATTGCAGGGCATTCTGTGAGGATGTGAGATGCAGTCTCCTCATCCTGCATGCACCATCCACATTCAGGATCATCTATGACCCTTATCATGTGGAGGTGCCTTTTAAGATGACAGTGGCCTGTAAGGAGTCCTGTCACCGTTCTAATGTCTCTTCGGTTCATACCTAGGAGACGTTGAGTTAATTTGAGCGAAGGCTCAATAATATGGGTCTTCGCCTGCCTCATACCCGGGGCTTCTTGCCATGACTTTTCGAACTCCTTATTTAGGAGCTCTTTCATGGTTGAAACCGCCATTGAATAGGGGACCCCTAATATAGGTTCAGGTCCTATGGGGTACCCTATTGGTCCTACTCTGGCCAGTCTGTCGGCCTCCTCATTTCCCGGGACACCTGAGTGTCCCAGTACCCATATGAGTATCACTCTATTGCAACTGGCCAGATCATTTAGAATCTTTTTACAGTCAAGGACGAGTCGCGATTTGACCTTGGTGGATTCAATAGATATCTTGCCCGAGGCAAAAGATAATTTTGTCCTCGTGGTTTTGCCATATACTCCCGCTCCGGCCTTATCGCCAATTTTGGAGCCGTCTGTAAACCAGATGATTCCATTTTGGCATATAGTATTATTTATGTTATCCCAGTCATCCCTACTAGGGATTTGGATCCCTAGTTTTGGACTGGGACAAATGGTAGGTTTTCAGGTATGTTCACACAAGCAGTCCAACGCCTTGGAAAACTTTTATTCGGATGTTGCCTGAGCTGACGAGCGAAATGAGCAGAAGATCCAACGTATTGTAACGTTTTATTTATTTCGGGTTCGTGATGTGTGAAAAATTAAACTCGTACATTTAAACTAACACTATTTATTTAATTAATACAACTACTACACTATTTAACTACACTAATTTATTTTTATACAATTTATTTCCAGCGTTGTAAGCCGCGCCGATATTTAAATAGAACTATCGTCGCGCGTGGATACCCCGCGTTATATACACCTATAGAAGGGTCGCGTATCTACGAGAAGCCTCCAGCGCGCGAAGTCGAACTGCCGCGAATACTCGTGGCGTTTCTGGGCGTCTTACGTCAGCACAGGTTATCGGCTGCTTTGGTCAGCCGGCGTCAAAACAGGCAGGGGCGGACTGGCCCAGCGTTCGTAACACTGCCCCCCTCCTTAAAGACATTTCGTCTCGAATTGTGTCATCCCCTGGCCTGTGACGATACCTACAGAATGACCCATTCTTGCATCGGGAGGTCTGGTAGAAGAAGCAGTCCACAGTCTTCTCGTTGAGCGATCTCCTGGGGTTGTAACAGCATACCAGAATCTCAATTCCAGTAAACCGGAAGAGGACTTCTAGCATACTCCTGATCACCCTCCAATCCAGGCCATCTAGTCCGCTGGCTATCTTCGGTATCGCCAAACTGCTTATGCTCTGGGACAAGAGCACATCCCTCAGCTCGACTAGTGTGTCCCAGACAGTTTGATAAGTTGGTTTATGGTGCGATAGCTGCTTGGTCACCAAATAGAAAACGGACCTCTCTTTCTCCTGCTCGGCCGCCGTGATTTGAAGGACTCGTCCAACCTCTGGTCTTTGTCTGCGTAACTCCCCCAACTGTCCAAACGCCTTCTTGAAGGTAAGTGCAATCCCTCGGGACATTCGGAGGTCCGCTGCCACACAGTGAGCAAGACAGAAGTCAGCAGGAGTCTGGAACAGGTCACGTGGTTCTTCTCGCGTTACACCGTAGCGAGCTTTCTGGCCGTTGGAATGAAGCGACATGAATTCCTCGAAGGAGATCTCGCCGTCTGGTGGACTGACGTGTCGAACTCTGGCTTCAGCTTGTTCGTCATTGCTTCCGGCGAAAGGGGCTAAACGGTTGAAATGGACCACCCTAGGTTTTCCTCTTGGCAACTTCTGGATTCGGTAGACTACATCGTTAATCCGGGTGACGACCTCATACGGACCTTCCCAGGAGCTTTGAAGTTTTGGAGATAACCCACGACGACGTTGTGGGTTATATAACCAGACTTGGTTGCCGGGCTGGTACCTGCCATCGTTGGCGTTGATGTCGTAGGTCTCCTTCATGCGGTCGCTGGCGCCCTGGATATTTGAACGGACTCGTTCGTGGATGTCGTCCATTCTCTGGCGTAGAGTACTGCCGTAGTCCTCTCCAGCCACGTCGTCCCCTGGTGTACAGCCGAACTTCAGGTCACAGGGTAGACGCAGTTCACGGCCCATGACGATGCTTGCAGGTGTTTGCCCAGTTGTTTCGTGAACCGACGACCGGTAGGCTAGCAGGAACAGGTGGAGAAACTGGTCCCAGTCCCTCTGGTGGTCAGAGACTACTTTGGACAAGTACCGGTTAATGGTCCTATTCATTCGCTCCACCATTCCATCTGACTGCGGATGCAGTGCAGTTGTCCTCGTCTTACGGATGTCGAGTGTACGGCACACATTCTGAAACAGAATCGACTCGAAATTTCTCCCCCTGGTCCGAATGTAATTCCAGAGGTACACCAAATCGACAAATCCAGTCCTTGATGAGAGCGTCCGCCACAGTAGAAGCCTCTTGGTTTGGAAGGGCATACGCTTCTACCCATTTGCTAAAATAATCCATCACGACAACGATGTATTTATTTCCATTATCTGTTTCCGGAAACGGACCTGCTACATCGATGGCAATTCTTTCAAACGGACTACCCACGTTGTATTGTCGCATTGGAGCCTTCGGGTGCCGTTGCGGACCATTACTTGCAGCGCACACCACGCATTTCTTGCACCACTCCTTCACGTCAGTAGTGCAGTTCACCCAGTAGAAACGCTCCCTAACTTTTCCCAGCGTCTTTGTTACTCCTAGGTGTCCGCCAGTGCTTCCATTGTGGACCTCCTCCAATACCTCGGGCACTCTGTTTCTGGGGACTATCAGTTGTTTTCGCTCTTCGGTACCATCTGATTTCTCCAGAACGCGTTTTAAGAGTCCATCGCTTAGAACGAGGGAATTCCACTGAGCCCAGTACGACTTTACTGTTGGCGAGTACCGTGATACTTCTTCCCAAGTGGGTTTCCGACCTTCTTTCTTCCAATTCACAATTGGTTTCAGATTCGGGTCATTCTCTTGATCTCTCAGAAGCTCATCCGGCTGCCAATCATCATTCACCACCGTTAGTCTGCGTCTTACGACATCCTTTTCAGATGATGGCGGTGCTTTCTTCTTTTTCAATACGGCGACCACGAATGTGACGTACCTTAGCACCATTCCAACGCCGAATTGGCCTCTTATCCAATATCTCCTTGGCGACTCGCCTAATCTCTGCTTCATTACATGTTCCTTCTTCAAGATCTTCCTCCATCTTGCGGATCGTAGCCTGACGTCTGCAACTCTCTTTAGCAGCTTCGAATTCCAAAGCTCGCGCCAAAGCATCCACCAACTTGCTGGGGCGAGCGAGAGTCAGAGCTTGACGGGTCTCAGTATCACGCAGACCATCTAAAAATGCCTGCACGGCTAGTCGTTCCATGACGTTCTCCGGCGTAGATGAATACGCCAAACGAACTAACCGCGCTATGTCCGCTTCGAATTCCTGCAGCGATTCGTTACTCTTCTGATAGCGGTTCTTCAACTGCGAATGGTAGACATGCTCGAGATGAGACTGACCATATCGCATTTCCAGATGTCGGACAAGTTGATGGTAGTCCTCTTGTTCTTCAAGCGAAAGCGTCTGTAATATATCCGTGGCATCCCCACGTAGTGCTAATGTCAGCGCTGTAGCCTTCTCTGCCAACGACCAACCATTTGCCTTCGCTGCAGCCTCAAATTGTCGTAGATAATTGACCCAGGAGCTCTTACCATCAAACTGTGGTGGTTTCATGCGAATTTTCGAAATTTCCATGTGACTGCTCAACTCGACTTTACTCAACCTGTCGATGTCGCTACCAGGTGACTTCAGAGCGGTATTAACCACCTGTTGTTGTTCCCCACTTCCTAAACTCAGCGTTGCAATTTTTCTCTCTACTTCTAGAAACTTATTCTGGAATTCTTCTTCTACGGTAACTAACTTATTTTCCATTTCCTCAAATTTTCCGTCCACATATTCACCTATTTGTTTCTGGAGACAACTAGAATTTTCCGTAATTTTCTTTTCTAAAGTTGTATAATTTTCCAGTAGTTTTTGATCCATATTTTCTATTAGTTTCTGTTCCATCTTAGTGGAATTTTCGACCAACTTTTGCTCCATCCCTCTTAAGTTTCCAGACGTTTCCTGGAGTTCCTGTTGCAAACTTTCTTTTAAACTTTGCAACGCCGAATTTATATCGCCGGCAATCTCGAATAAAAATATGTCGGGGTTTTCACCTTCATTTTCCAAAGCTTCTCGAAGTCTATTTTGTAGATCGGCCTTTTTCCCTGTCGTCTCGCACTCCCGTTCTTCGAGTTCTCTTTTCAAATCCGCCACTTTAAGGTCCTTCAAAAATACCTGTCTTGAAGCCATTTCACTTAATTTATTTATCGCGAATTTATTTATTTAAATGTCTTTATTGTTCAGTTTTTTTTTCCACACTCACACCGGACACCAATGTAACGTTTTATTTATTTCGGGTTCGTGATGTGTGAAAAATTAAACTCGTACATTTAAACTAACACTATTTATTTAATTAATACAACTACTACACTATTTAACTACACTAATTTATTTTTATACAATTTATTTCCAGCGTTGTAAGCCGCGCCGATATTTAAATAGAACTATCGTCGCGCGTGGATACCCCGCGTTATATACACCTATAGAAGGGTCGCGTATCTACGAGAAGCCTCCAGCGCGCGAAGTCGAACTGCCGCGAATACTCGTGGCGTTTCTGGGCGTCTTACGTCAGCACAGGTTATCGGCTGCTTTGGTCAGCCGGCGTCAAAACAGGCAGGGGCGGACTGGCCCAGCGTTCGTAACAGTATTAATAATACACTCGCATTCTGGTGTCTAGAGGAACATCATTTAGTAGCACTTGTAATTTATTTTGTAAACAAACAAATTAGATCTGGTCTTCTTGAGGTGATGTTCCAACCAGAAAAAGTCACAAAGGGTTTGTGGCTCAGTAAATTTTCAGATAGCCAGTTCGCTGTATATGATAAGGATCTGTGAACAAAGTTTTATGAACAACTTAACCAAGTTTAAAAAATATATTAGCAAAATGGTTATTATTTTTAGTAATACGTTTTTCTAAATGTTTTGTTTATTTAAGACGCATTAATATTAAAACAAACGAGAACAGCATTGTTTATGATACGACGGCTATAATTGAAGTAGTGTACAGTGTGTTCATTTTATGTTGTCTCATTTTTAAATGGCTGTAGGTATGTTATTTTTTGAGATAGAAAATTCAGCAAAAAATCAAGCTTTTTTTTGTAAAGTTTTATGCTGTATAGTCAAAATCTTACAAACTGTCAAATGTCAAATTTGTTTGTCAAATGTCTAATTTGTCAAAAACTCTTGGAGATATGCTGCATTAATTTTTATTAATTAAGGCATCAACTAAAATATATCAATTAATAACTAGCCATTAAAAAAATCATCAAATCTGACTATGAACTTATGGAAATAGCCGTAAGTTCGAAGCGAAATTTTGTTGTTTTCAAACTTTTTGACAAGTGGTTGTCAATTGTAAAATAAATAATGCCATCATAATAATGTGACAACATTGACAATTAAATAAGGTTATAAATTTAAGATTAAGAATAGAAATATTTTTTTTGCTCGGTCAAGTTTGAATACGGTTTTTTTTTTTGATGATGTGAAATAATATCTGCCATGCTAAATCATTCACTTGTTTCACTTAATAGCAGCATACTATTAAAACTGATAACAACCAATGATGAATTGATTATAGTAACAGTTAACAAAGCTAAGATAAGCTCATCCTTCTAGATGCTACTAAAATTTTCTGTAGTAAAAATGTGATGAAGCTGTAATCAATTTGACGCAGGTTAATAAAAATAAAAGGCACGCGTAGCGTATTTCCGTGATCACGATAAAAACTTCTATTCAAGTAGCTAAAAATATACAGGGTGTTCCATTAGAAAAAAATAGATTATACCATTAAATTTGACATTTGACATTTTGTAACATTGTACACATAAGACTTTAAAAAAACTTGTACAAACTGATTTTTTCGATGAATTTTGTAGCTCAAAAAATAACATTTAAAAAGTAAGACAAAATAAAATGAACAGCCTCTATATTATGACACTAACACTAAATTGAAAATAAATTAAAATCAGATAATAACATTTAAGTTTTTTTTTAAGATATTTTCGAGTGTAAAATACACTCTTGGAGTTTGGTGCTTTTCTTCTGACTCACTTTGTAACCCAAACACAAATTTGTACAACCTCACTTTGTACAACCAAAGAGAATCTTGTGAGAACAGGCGAACCTATGTATTTTATTTGTCGACAGCATAGGCAAAAAGGGCGTACAATCAGGAAATAGCGGATATGTCGAGGATCGAAACGAAACTGTTTGTTGTTGTCAACCTTTTGAAGTGACTGTCAGAATTATGGAATTATGTAATTCATTTTTAATGAGGAACAGAGGCATGTATCACTTTAAAAAAGTTATTTTACTGACATTTGTAAAGGTGTACAAATACGTTTCCACTGTTTTTAATAAAACATTAAGAATTTATTATGAAAGGACGGCACCTAATGTTTTATTCGAAGTATTGTCTATCGTTTGCCACTACTTTTTCCCATCTTTCTGGTAGCATACGGATACCGTGTCGGAAGAATGCTTCATCTTTTGAGGCTATCCACGAATCGACCCAATTTTTGGTATCTTCATATGACGTGAAGTGTTGCTCACACGCGCCATTGATCGAAACAAATGGAAATCAGAAGGAGCTATGTCTGGTGAATTCGGCGGGTGGGGTAAAACTTCCCAATTGAGTGTTTCCAAATAGGTTTTGACCGGCGCCTCAACATGTTTATGAGTATTATCATGCAGGAGAATAACTTTGTCGTGTCTGGTAGTAGTTGGCGCGCTTTTCCTTGAGTGCTCGACTCAATCACAGCTTCAGACAGCTTCAGTAATGGTTTCGTTCGGTTTGAGCAACTCATAATACACGACACCAAGCTGATTCCACCAAATACACAACAAGAGTTATTTTCCATGAATATTTGGCTTAACTGGAGATGTTCAAGCATGGCCAAGTGGTGCCCATGATTGATTCCTTTTTGGATTATCATAGTGGATCATTTTTCATCACCAATGACTATACGGTGCAGAAAACCCTTACGTTTATGCTTGGCAAACAGCATTTCACATTTGAAAAATCGGCGTTCAACGTTTCTCGGCGTCAGTTCATATAGAACCCAATTTCCTTGTTTTTCAATCATTCCCAATGATTTTAACCGATGTGAAATTGCTTGTTGAGTTACTCCTAATGGAAGTGCAAGTTCTTCTTGCGTTTGGCACGAATCATGATCCAATAATACTTCCAGTTCCGCGTCTGCGTACACTTTCGGCCTTCCGCTACATTCTTTGTCTTCGATGGCAAATTCACCGTTCTTAAACTCTTGAAACCACTCACGACAACTTCTCTCACTTAAGGCAGCCTCACCATATGCTTCCACAAGCAATAGATACGCCTCAGCTGCAGATTTACTCAAATTGAAGAAGTAAATCAAAAGTTCCCGCAAATGACGCTTATTCAGCTCAAAACTCGACATTTCCGCACACAAAAGAATATATTATACTGATAAAAAATCACTAGTATTTTAAGGTTATGTTGTTGCCTGATGTTCAACTTTACGATAATGACGTTTACACCTGAAAATTTTAACCATAGCTTACTGGTGGCGCCAACGTTTGTCAAACGGCGGAAACTTATTTGTACACCTGTCTGTAGAATCAATGGACACTGGATATATTCGGTGAGGGCTGCATGAGGACTTCAGGGAAGTCTTTTCCATACGCAGTTTTTAATTTCGACCATTATACCCGGTCAGTAAAACGTTTTCTATATTTGCACTGGCAAAGTGGAAGCGCCAATGGGAAGCAAACGAAGTGGCAGACTTAGAGTAAGTACAGAACAAAGCCTTGAAATGGTTAAACAAGTGATAACGGACAATCCAAGAACGAGAATGTCTTCGAAATACGGAATAGGTTTTTTTACTGATGAGGCTTGGTTCCATCTTTGGGGCTAGTTAACTCTCAAAATATGAGACTTTGGAGTGCAGACAACCTTCACTTTTATATGGAAACTCCACTATACCCAGAAAAAGTGTGGACAACTGTGAGCAGAAGGAAGATTGTTGTATTATGTTTAAAGGAACGCTGAATGCAGAGAGGTACCGTTTAGAAATCTTTCCGAATCAATCCGAAACACCTTTCGTACAAATGTAGCATGACAACGAATTGCAAGTAGGTTATATTTAACAAGATGGAGCTCGTGCGCATACTACTAGGAAACAATTAATTACGTCCATA
>JAPWTK010001436.1:0-42835 GCA_029963805.1 Aromia moschata
ATTTAGGATTTCCATCCCGCATGCTAGGATAGCATATATTTCCACCTGGAAAACGCTAGCATATGACCCGAGGGCAAAAGATAATTTTGTCCTCGTGGTTTTGCCATATACTCCCGCTCCGGCCTTATCGCCAATTTTGGAGCCGTCTGTAAACCAGATGATTATCCCAGTCATCCCCTACTAGGGATTTGGATCCCTAGTTTTGGACTGGGACAAATGGTAGGCTCCACACTGTCCTGTAGCATAAGGAGTACTGGACAGTTTTTGGTAGCCATTTCCATATTGTGGCGTGGCCAGTAGTTTGTTCCTCGCCTATCCAATGGCCAAGTCCGGTCAGTCTGTAAGCCGATCTCATGGTCTCATGTTCAATCACCAAGTGCAAAGGAGGCAGCCCCGTGAGGACCTCTATGGCCTTACTTGGGGCTGTCCTCATTGCACTAGTGATGCCTAGACAGGCTAGTCTTTGAACTTTATCAAGTTGCTTTCTAGCCTTATCCGTTCTTGTTCCTGGCCACCAAACGATGGCACCATAGGTAATAACGGGGCGAACTATGGCCGTGTACATCCAATGAAGGATCCTCGGCCTTAGTCCCCACGTACACCCGAAGGCTCTTCTACACGCCCATATGGCTGAGGTAGCCTTCGTGGTGTGATTTGCTATATGCACCGAATAAGTATTTAAGGAGTATTAAATACAAAGCAATCCAATAGTATACTGGATCGGCATTTTCAAAATTTTCCCAAGTATAGCAATATACATAAAGTTGTTTTAATTTATAATTATTTTTTCCAGCAATTTTAAACGCTTTATTTTAATGCTATCTAATAAATTTATATCTATGTATTTTTTTTAAAATATTTCCAAACTAGCTTTCTAAGAACGTCACGAACTACACTGGAACCCCTCTTAATTCACCAAATCCGTGCCTCATCACCTCGCTTAAGTAGCGAAATTTAGTCTCGCTTAAGTCGCGATCATAACGTCAATTTTTTCGTGTTTTAGCTGCAAAAAAGAAATATTTAGAGATATACCACAGCACTTATTATAACGAAAAAA
This sequence comes from Aromia moschata, assembly GCA_029963805.1. NCBI lineage: Eukaryota > Metazoa > Arthropoda > Insecta > Coleoptera > Cerambycidae > Aromia > Aromia moschata. The sequence goes on from JAPWTK010001436.1 coordinate 1,058, forward strand.
TGAGCCAACTTAACAAAAAAAATAAACGTAAGTATACCCAGTCGTGCGTGACAAAGTTCAATTTTCCACTTGTATGAATATTTTAAAGGTTAAATATTTTTAAAAGACACCTAACCTATTTTAAAGGTTAGGTGTCCATATTTAATGTATTACACAATCATTTTTTTTCAATAAAAATTGTATTCATGCGAGAATCCAATTTCTAAACATAGTTCTAAAACTTTTACAGGCGGCGACTTAACCGGGACGGTTTATTTATTTATTTATTTAGTAATTTTTACATGGAATGCAAACAAATACAAGATTCAAAGAAGCATCCACTAATGCCTTAAATTTCGCGACATAATAGGGGGAAACGTGATGAAATAAGAGGATGTGAATTAAGCGAAGGTGAATTAAGAGGAGTTCGAGTGTAACAGTTTACTAAAGTATGAAGTATACTTGTATAGTGAGCTTAGCAATTTTAGAAAGTATATCTGACAACCTTTAATATTTACCAAATTATATTCCCTGACCTAGAGAGGATATGGTAATGTTACCTAGGAAGTACCGCCCTGTAGCATGTGTAAATGGGAACCGAGATAGGGAATCAGTCTCACTTCATAAGCATTCAATGGGTTTACTGTTAGTGTAGAGTCCGAGAAAGACTCCAGTGGATGAAGAAGCCAATTTCGTTGGACACGCGCAAACACCCCTAGTTCCATCAACATTTGTTTTTCGTCATTCGCAGACATATCACACTAATGACATCTAACAAGATCGAAATCCAGATCTGTAGTTTCTGTTAGCGTTAGTGTATGCTTTGGGAAACACCCAATTTGTTGAAAGAGACGATTCTATTGGACAGACTGGAACTCGTTTAGTCCCATTTACACACACTAGAGAATGATACATGGGCAACCACCATATATTTAGACACTGGTTAAATTTACGCAGGTGTACCATTATTAATGTTGTGCAATAGTCATACAGCAGCACTGCATATTGTGGTGATAAAATGTGGATGAAACAATTTTCGCTTTGTTATGATTTATGTCTGTACTTCATCCAGGTAACCGCACTAGATCTGTCTAGCACATACTTTTGTCAGAATATCCAAAAAATTTGGATTACTACATGCTGTGGAATATTGCAACACTGAATACAAAACCGAGACGAAACCAAAATTTACAATAAGGAATATATGCCGTTTAGTATTCTTGTAGCATATACTTGTATATGCTGTCTAATTGCCAAACCATACATACGAGCCCAGTCGCATATGTGTTGGACCAAGGAAATATGTGACCTAGTGTTATATTTCCGTATTATTATTTAAACATTTATTGTAGCAGAAATAAAAGCAACCAAGTTTATTTGGTACTATATGGTGTTTGCAATTAATCAATAATATATGCTATCTATTGCAGTGGCGGTTGGTGATATTTCAGTTAGCCATATCTTGAAAACGACACATGGGACCCACTTCACTTTTTAGGTGATGACTATACACCTCTTACAGAAAGGATTTATAGGGAAAAAACCGTCAACAAAGTTTGCGAAAAAAATTTCAAAAAACCTGGAGCACTCCCTGGGATCTCAGTAACGCTCTGTGGAATATTTGCAGTAAATTTTTTTTTCATAATCTAGAAACAAATATAAGGAGAGGTTTTTCGATTTGTTACAAAATATATTTTTTTCAAAATGTTATGGCCATTTTAATTTTAATTTTATAGGAACATTTTGTTTCCCAAAATTAACATGACCATAACTTTTTGAAAAAAAAAAAAAAAAATATCTGAAATATCACCAACCGCCACTGATCTATTGCATTAGTTAACAATAATGAACAAATGAAAAGTTGTGTTATTAATTTCAGTGATCCAATACATATGCGACTGGGCTCGTATATCGCGTTTTATTATTGCTTCATCACATGAACTTGGGAAATTGTTGAATGACAACTCGGAAAATTGCTGAAGGAAATTCTATATTTGATATATGAATTGTATTCCACGTATACAGGGCATCACAATTTATTTACAGTAGCACACAACAGCAACCAGTTTTTGAGCACAGTACAAACTATATACCTTCAACACTTGCAAGTTTTACAGATGTATCCAAACCAACTCATAGCTACGTTTTGCAATGTGAATAAACTGCACGTTTCTAGTTACAGATTTCTGCTAGTGATCTAATGAGACATGTACATAATTTTTATTATATTTTTAGTACCCATAAATATTTGTTCTCTATCATATTATTTTCTTTATTGATCATAGTAACCCATTGCAAATTCCTTAACCTGTTATAAAGATATTCTAATCTTTCACTTTTTTAACTTCATGGTAAATGTCTTTTTTTTTTTTTTAGGAACCATAATAAATAATACCACAACGCCTCATTATCTGTCGACACTCAACACTTTTTGTATTCACACTGTAAATTTTGTTTAGAAATTTTTTTCCAAACACGTTAACCTCCACACAGCACAAATACATCTATTTAACTTTTCAGATAATATTCTTTACTTTTCAATTCAATGACAGTTACTTCAGCTGCCTGGAACAGAGAGTAAATAACATTTTAATAAAAAAAAAAACAGTTTTCTTACATTTCGAACGGTGTCAATAGAATCATACATTAATGCCTCTAAAGTCTCTCTTATATCATTACTCCAAATCATTCCAACAGTATTTTCAGGTAATTTTTTTCCAATAAACAAAAGAAAATAACAAGCTCTTTCCTTTAAGAGTAAACTGGAATGTCTCAACAAGTCCACAAAATTAATTTGTTTCTCCTCAGAATTATTCGATCCGTTAAACAGTATCTTTTCAATAATTTCACTGTTCTCGGGGCATTTCCTCAACACATGAGTTAAAACTGCAATCACGTCACAAACAATTCTGACTCGCTTTTTTTGCTAAAATAAAATACCTTAAATAAGAATATTACCCACGTAAGATTAAGGATAAAAGTATGGGAGCTGGAACTAATTCTATACTAATACCTAATTTTTAAAACCTTATACTTACGCAAAAGCAATAAAAGCCTTATAAGAACATAAACTGTTAAAACAACAATTGCGTCACAAAACTGAATCAGGAATCTGTCATCAAGATGAACTAGATGTGACACCAAGAGAAACATATATTCAAGTGCTTGAAAATCTTCCTCAGTCAACTCGGAGAGTGCCCTATAACACTCTTTGGAAGGTACAGGGGAATTAACTGGAGAGGGAGAAGCTCCAAAAGGAGTATCTTCTCTATACCCTCGAAGAAGTAGTTTTGATGAATATACTAAATTTGGCACTAACTTTACCTCCAAATACACCTAAAATAAAAAATACTTAGAATTAACAAAATTAAGATATTTCATGTTTTGTTTTTCGAACAACATACCTTTTTTATTTGGAACAGTGTATCTTCCGAGGTCCCCTTAACAACAAAAGGAATAGATAATAATCGTGCAACAAAACTCAGAACTTTCGAGTTAGCATTTGAGTTTCTTAAGGGTGAAACAATAATATTCGTTTGACTAGGCTGCGTAAGAGAGGTCATGTCCCCATCAATCACTTCCTGTATTGACCTTTGCAAAAAAAACAATCCACTCATCTGTTTCTATTGGGTGGTTATCCTCTATGAAGTTGAGTTTTTCGTTTAAACCTGTAAAAAAAGTAAAAGATAGTCAGTTGATGATACCATAATACATAAAAATCGTTAGAAGTCTCACATTTCATTTCCTGGGATTTCTGATCAGAATATTGCAGCTTTTTATCCTCTGCAGAAGTTGTATTATTTGAATTTAATGACAAATGCTCCATATTCTCATCTAGAGAGATTATTGTTTTTAACATCTTGACTACTGGACTTTTTACCTGCCTCAAAGTTACTAGAATTTTGAGATGTTTTACTGTTTTTAGAAGCTGAAGATTTTTTATGATCTGACATGTGTGATAGATCATTGGGTTCTGAGCTCTTTGAAGAATTAGACCTAATAATAATAAAAAATGTATGTAATAACAAAACACTTACATGTACGTTTAATAAAAAATGACTTACTTAAAATGTTTATTTTTGACACTATCTTTTCTTTGTTGTTCTTTAGCTTGTAATGTATTAGCTGATAGAGGTCTTGTAAGAGGATTACATACTGTACTTTTAGAAATCAACACATGTCCTTTTACAAAAGGATGAACCAAAATTTCTTCCCATGTCATTCTTTTCATTGGATTCTTTTGCAACAAACCCTAAAATAATATTTAGAGCATTTTTTTGTTTATTTTTACACATCTAAAAATCTTACTCTTAAAAAGAAGTACAATTCTCCGATAAAAATGTGGGCCACTGAATTTGTTCATGTCTAATCAATCTAATTAAGTGTAAAATAGAAGCTGTACAAAATGGTGGTGTTCCCAGTAACAACTCATATATAATGCAACCAAGTGACCATAAATCTGCATTATAATCATATGGTTGTTCATCAATTAATTCTGGCGCCATGTATAGAGGTGTACCTTTTATTGAAGTTAGAACATGAGTTCCTGTACTCATATTTCTTGCAAAACCAAAATCACAAAGCTTGGCACGATTTTTTAGATCCAGTAAAATATTTTGAGGTTTTAAGTCCCTACATAAATAAGTGATATTAAAATACATAATTATTGTTATATTAAAAACATTGCAAATACATAACCAGATGCCGGATGTTCATAATAGTTTCCAGGTCAGGTCTTAACGCGACTGAAATACTGTTATATGTGCCACATTAATAAAATATCGTCAACTCCTGTATATATGTACATAGTACAATCGTAGTTCAATCAAATAATTGCTACAAATATAAAGTTTATGTAAGTGGTGGTATGAATGCGCGAGACAGACTAGGAATTAGTTAAAATGATGGTAGCATGTAATATTCCATTTGCCAAATTAGATTCCCAAGATTAGACAATTAGATCATCCTGAGTTCTGACGATTTGTTTTGAATGCTGTGAGTGGAAAGTATGGCAAAGTTAGTCTGCCTGCATAATCATCTTTTAGATGATTATATATAGCACCACTGTATGAGGACTAAAAAAAATATTGTCTCAGAATTGCAAAATAGACACATATATCTAATATTGACAACTGGGGACTGGATGAGGCAAAAACCATGGAAGCACATTTGATAGCTTCAAGGGTGTTGGATAAATGTGGAAATAATTAGTGAGTCTGTGGCTAGCAGTCAGCAGTCACTATGGGCGAGGAGAACTTTGAAGTAAATAATTGTCATGTATTACTGCTACTGAGGGATGCAGCAGACTATATGAAGGCAGCTGGCAGGTGCCTAAAAAAGACGTTTACTAATTTAATCATGATATTGATAATTTATGGAAACTTGAGTAGCAGTAAGATACGTTGTAGTGTCGGTTACCGTGTGTATGCAAGTCCTGTGTCTTGTGACTATGGTTCCCTTACTGATTAGTTAGGCCACAACAATCACTGTCACATGTATAAGGTAGGACCTGTTTAACATTTCGTAGCATTGCTGATAATAGTATCCTGGAGCCGCTTCTGGTAAAATCTATTATTAACATCCGGGATATACACATCATTCAAGAAGTAAATAACATTATATACAGGTCACTCAAGAAGTAAACAAGTAAACCGTTATTGTGTATTAAGGTATATTTAAATATTTTTATATGCACAGAAAAAGTAAAACAAGAATTGTAAAAACAAAAATAACTACAATATTACATTTTACATCATATCCATTATCATGGTGGTAGTTGTAGGATTTAGTTTTGAAGGTCACTAGATATGGAATGATGATTTCTATATCATTCCGTATCATCCATCTCCAAGTGAAATTCCTATTGAAATACACGGTGTCCTATCGCTGTAGGTCTATACTGATATCTCAAAAATTATGAATATTGCAATTCAGAAAATTGTATTCTAAAAAAAGGTCGATACATTCTATTTAACAAAAATATTTCCTTCCTTCCTATACCAGAAATATATATCAACTTGCTTATTTTAAATGGAATACCATATATATTATTGCATTTTTGAATTCCACAACAAATTGAAAAGCCATTTATTGTATAATGTCTCTATACTTACATACAGTGAGGGCGTAAAGTCGCGCATAAATTCAATAAAAATTAAAAAAAAGGATATTTTTTTTAAAGAAAAAAAACACTCAACAGTTATTCTCAATTTATGGAATTCTGGATAACTGTTGTGTTATGTCAAATAACCGAGCAAATATCTGTAGAACCTCTTGTGTCTGAGTGATTTTTTAAATAAACTTTCCTTTGTTTTTTATCCAATTTTAACATTTGACCGGTCGAATTGATAGAATCGCGTCAAAATTTAGGAGTATACTCCGTGAAATAAGAGCTTTCAAATGAAGTATCACAAGCCATATGTTGTCATTTAAAAAAATATATATCGATGACGTCATATCTTTGACAGCTTTCAATGAAAAAACCAATGAAGTACGTCAAAATGTCGGCAAATGAAAAATTTGAATTTATGTGTTCGAGCGTTTTTCTAAAAAAATATTCTTTAATTTTTACCGAATTTATGAGCGACTTTATGCCCTCACTGTATATCCAATAGTTTTTGATGTTTAGGTAATTTAAAAAAAATGAACAAAAACATATTTTACTCCCAAATATAAGTTTTATAAAATGTATCCAAAGAACACTAAGAAACAAGTTATGTTTTTAATTTTAATTTTTTTTGGCAATTGTAACATCCCAAAATATTATTTTCATTTAATCATAAAATATGTTATCAAATGTACATCATATTAACACAGTAGCTATATTGGTGTTTCTAATTGACTGACCTATATACATTATGCGTAAAAAGTACCCGAATTTATCATTTGAAGGATGCGTGTAAAATATATTGCCACTTTTTTTCTAAAGTTGGAACCACTGTACTGAGTTACCACATAGAATTTGAGTGCGATCTGTGACTCAGTGTGTTGACAGTAACTCTTTTTGTAGTCATATTCTCTATGACTTTTACAAAGGAAACATTAGTTAAACAAAGAATTTGCCTTTTTTTGTGTTTCAAACATAATTTCATGTGTCAAATCGCTAAAAATGTGGAAGGACAATTCATGGATTTTGCACCATCACCCGAAGCCATTGTGCAAGAGTTTTTGCACGAGCTAAAATTGAGTTCGAGGAAAGAATTGAGTCAATTGAGGTCATAAAGGGAAATTCGCTGCAGGAGGTAAAGACAGTATCTTAATCAGCCTACGAAAAATGTATAGACGATTTGGTCAAGCGCTGGCATAGTTGTATTGTATTTAATGGGGCCTACTCTTAAGGCCACGAAATAAATTTTGATAAACAGATTAAGTTTTGTGTTTATTTAACAATTGCAGGTACTTTTTACTTAGAATGTATTTGTGTAGATTTGACCATTTGCTAAACTTGTACCTGTGCAAAACTCTGTTTGAATGTAAATAGTACAAAGCAGAAACTAAATCCCAAACAATGGGCTGTACTCTTTCTTCAGGCAAGTAGCCTTCTTTTCCTAGAACTGTGGTAAGAACTTTATGAGCAAATTCTGTAATAACAACAATCTGAAAAAAAAATTGGATATATTCAATTAATATACAGGCACATACTACGCAAGGGAGATATGTATAAGTTGGGGCATTGTGTACCTTAAGACAATGTGATTTGTAGAAAAGTATTGAATTATGTGTGCTGATATTCACAAATAGTTTTAAACTGATAGTCTCGATGGCTTTTGTGAACAATAGTTCACAAAATGTGTACATGCTTTTATTGTTTATCTGAAATGAGGTGATGTGATGTGTTTTCTTATGTTTTATAAGTAAATAGTTATCTGTTGTCTTCTTGTTCTATAGACAGCCCAAGAGCTGGTGGATCAGTGCAAATGTTTTGTAAAGGTCCATATTTATAGATAGTGTTGTATTATGGACGTAAATTAATCAGCACCACCTAGCAATATTAGGTAGCCGGACAACTAGCAGCGGCGCGCTTTGTAGTATGTAACTAATATAAAACAGTCACAAAAATGGTTTGTAAAGATTGAAAATTTGTATGTATATCGTTTATTGACTATATGTATATTTGGTATAAAAATTTGGTTAGAAAGAACAGCTCCGGGACCTAGCATGTCAGCACTTGATGTAAGATAATAGGAAAATGAGATAAATTAAAATGTTTTGTAACAGTTAAAACTTTGCATAATGTTAGATTATTGAATATAGTATATGAAAATAAAACAGTTGGACTCCATGCATATAGAACTAACATAGTCAGCAGTCACTAGAAGTAGAATATAGTGCAATGCTATAATGTTTTCTAAATTGTTGCTGACTTATTTACACCCATAATACAACACTATCTATCTATAAATGGACCTTAACAAAACAACAAAACATTTGCAATGATTTGACACCAGCTCTTGGGCTAAAACTAAAAGGCATGTATCTTAGTAACCAATAACAAATGTGTATGTCACTCCGTTTTGTCTACATTCTTACACAGTTTTACATATTACATAACCTTTATAACAATCTCTTACATGTGTACTTTAATTTACTTTAATTTAATTTCTAAATAAATAAGTTGGCTATCACACGTGTACCTTGAGACAATTTTATAGATTCACCTCAAGATTTGTTTCAAGGTACACATATTTGTTTTCTTGTAAATGGTACGAAGTAACAATTATAAAAAATACCTAACAAAAAGACACCACCTATTCCTAACATGGTTGTTGCTGTACTCAGTTGTCAGTTGAAATATCTGAAGATGATCATGGTTTTGCTCTCAAAGAAAACCATTAATACAATACTATCACAAAAGATGTGAACCAAAGCACAAGTAAACCCACACCAAAAACGACCTTAATATTAATATGATTTTATATTCTTAGACCTAGAAATCATTAGGTTTCTGTATTCAAGAAATGTGAAACATTGGACATGTATGTTTAGTTCAATTGAGTTATTGTTACTTAGTCATTGGTGTAATTTATGTTATTATTATTACATACACCCTGTAATAATTAAATGATACTATTTAGGAAACAAAAGAAATGGATATTTAATATGGTGGGAGGCATGGAAAGAAGAAATAGGAACTATCGAGTTTTGTAGTTTTAATGACAAATAAATATATTCTTTTGGCTCTAAGGTACATATCGTGTCCCGAGCAGTGGCGGCTCGTAGAATTTGAAATTCTCGTATTTTCGTAGAGGCATTTTGAGTCGTTTTTGACTAATTTTGCGCAAATAAATAGTAGTCCAACAAATTTATGGAACAAGGGAGTGAATAGTGGGTCTGGGTGGGGTAGACTAGAGGTGAAAGGAATAAATATATGAAAAATATGGATGGTGTTTAACGTGATTATCTAGAGAAATATGATTTTCTTGAAAAATTTGACCCTGACAAGAACATACTGAAGATGTAGATAAGTCTGTAGGCTTAATGTTGAATTTCATTATGGGAGGAAGAATGGAGGGGGGTAAATAACGGTAAATGATGACATTTCGCTATTGTCAATCGTTTTTGATGATTCTTTTTTTTTTGTTTGATTCAGTTTCCAGACCAGTTGTACACCAAGGTTATGCCTAAATTCATGACATGAATGGGGGAGGGGGGTGAATAACGAAAAAATATGATATTTTCGCTATTGCCAACCGATGTAGTGATCTGTACACCACCCAATGGAACGTCCCTGTAATGCTTGCATTACTTATCAATATGTTTTAGTTAACTCTACTTTTTTAAGTTTTTAATACTTATTTTTTAATTTTTTAACTATTTTGGTTTTTTATTATTTTTTCGTATTTTTCAATTGTAGTTCTTTTACAACTTCGTTCTTTACACTTTATTTAATTTCCATTTATTTTTTATTTGTTGTGATTAGTCATGGCTGACAACTAATGATTGATGGTTACTCATGATTAATGGCTACTGATTGGCGGTTAGTCGTGACTAATGAATAATGACTAATTTAGTCATGAGTGATTTCAGTGACTAATGATTAATTTAGTCATTAATCATTGTTGTCTGGAGGATAAGTTATACACTCGAACCCCTCTTAATTCACCAAATCCGTGCATCATCACCTCGCTTAAGTAGCGAAATTTAGTCTCGCTTAAGTCGCAATCAAAACGTCAACTTTTTCGTGTTTTAGCTGCAAAAAGAAATATTTAGAGATATACCACAGCACTTATTATAACGAAAAATGAGCCCACTGAAAAAAAATAAACGTATGTATACCCAGTCGTGCGTGACAAAGTTCAATTTTCCACTTGAATTAATATTTTAAAGGTTAAATATTTTTAAAAGACACCTAACGTATTTTAAAGGTTAAGTGTCCATATTTAATGTATTACACAATAATTTTTTTTCAATAAAAATTGTATTCATGCGAGAATCCAATTTCCAAACGTAGTTCTAAAACTTTTACAGGCGGCGACTTAACCAGGACGGTTTCGCGACATAATAGGGGGAAATGTGGTGAAATAAGAGAGGATGTGAACTAAGCGAAGGTGAATTAAGAGCGGTTCAAGTGTACTTTTTTTAGGGTTAGGTACTTATAGTTCTGTTATATAAAAAATATATTTCTTCGTTTATGTAAAAAAAAAACATTTACAAAAAAAATATCTCACACTGAGTTACATATTTATATTTTATCCCAAAGTAGACGAAATATGTCGTTTTAATTATTTGTGTCCCAAGGTACACGCCTCTTCCCTACTGTACTCTACTAAACAACTAGACTAACCTCATTTTCCGTTTCAAATGAGTCCAACATTTGTATTATATTTGGGTGATGTAAATCCCTCTGAATTTCACATTCTCTTCTAAAACCTTTCAACTCTTTGGCCGACCGTCCTCTCTGAAAATATAAATTATTTAGAAACAAATAGGTATAAACTAAATAATATTTTTTAATAAACTGCAAACAAGCAAAACTTCATTCAAAACTGTCCCGCGAGACTTATGGTGGGTTCATGCAGAAATTTTTAGTAATAAGAATAAGAATAGTAATAAGCATAAAAGTTAAACCTTCGCTTTATAATGACCCAGTTCATGCAGTAAACATAATATTTAGTAATAATTTTAAAAATAAGGATTTGCTGCATGAACTGGGTCATTATAAAACGAAGGTTTAACTTTTATGCTTATTACTATTCTTATTCTTATTACTAAAAATTTCTGCATGAACCCACCATTAGTCATACCCAAACATGTTTTACAAACCTTGCTAATAACTTTTAAAGCTACAAATGTTCCATCAGAAATTTGTTTAGCTTTATATACTCGTCCAAATGAGCCTTCTCCTAGAGTTCCAATAACTTCATATTTTTCCATGATTTCTCCAATTTTTTTACTACTTTAAATTAATGAGAATTCGATTTGTATTATCTTTTCTTGGATTTAACTTTTTTACTGTAATTATAGATATCCTACAACCACAGTTTAATGGTGGGTTCATGCAAAAATTTTTAGTAATAAGAATAAGAATAGTAATAAGCATAAAAGTTAAATCTTCGTTTTATAATGACCCAGTTCATGCAGTAAACATAATTTTTAGTAATAATTTTAAAAATAAGGATTTGCTGCATGAACTGGGTCATTATAAAACGAAGGTTTAACTTTTATGTTTATTACTATTCTTATTCTTATTACTAAAAATTTCTGCATGAACCCACCATAACATAACACACAGTTTAACACACGGGGGTGAAACTAGCATTCACGACCTCGCAACACGCTATCAGTGCGATGTTGCCTGATGCACCTTAAGTCGTAATAATTTCAGCAACACTCTGACGCGATATTTCGTTATGTCAGATATATCCCCTTACATGCATTAAATACAGTAAAGTAAGTCAAACTAGACATTTTGAATAATAATAATTACAATAATAATAATTTTCAGAGATTAAATAATTGACTGAAGTTGGCATATTTTTTATAATTCCCCAAATCTGGGGAAACATTATAAATAACGAAATGGCCGCGTGGTATCGGTGGCGGCAATCCCATTGGTCTATTTGCCTAGGCGATCCATATCCAATAGAAACGCGGCATTTTAATTTAAACCTTGATTGTTGTTGTTTTAGGAAGCGTCCCTAATGGAAAATTTTTATTCGCATCAAATTATTTTGTGCATTATTTCGTGATAAAACTATTATTTCTTTTCTAATTGGTACTTAAGGATATAATATAAATTATTCTACTTATTAGTAAGTAAATACTGTACTTAAATTACTTATCTAACCTATAAATGATTAGTATATTACAAGAACATAAGATGTGCATGAAAAGAATAAAAAAGATATGTGTAATTTAATTAATTGTTAGGTTTAGCAAAGTTCTTTCTAGTTTACTGTTAATATGAAATAGTCTTGTAAATGAACTTGTGTACATTTTAAAAAATAGCTCAATAAAAAGTTTCTCAGCGTTTGAACTTTAAAATGGTAATGAAATATTATGTGTTTTAGAGCGTTCTTCACTGTATAGAGCCATGCAACAACAAGCGTTCTACTTCATCAGTAGGAAGTATGTTCACGATGTCCAGCAGGTATGTCCAAGTTAAATACAACCTAATCTCGATGTGAAATTTTCTTATTTTAATCTCCTTTGACTTTTTGTTTTCAAATAATTTTTGTTTACTATGTCGATATGTTTTGATAATGTATTATTGTTTTAAATGTTTATAATTGTACAAATAAATAATTTCAAGCAAATTGTTTTTGTTTATTCCACCTTGAATGATAAAATCACAAAGTGGGGTATGGTTACAAATCAATTTTTTATGCAGCAACAACGAGTTTGCTGTATGAAAAAGTGAATTGTAAAATGAAGTTGGCCATGCCAATGCACGGCTACGCATTTCGATTTAGCGTCGCGCATGCGCATTATGAAAAACTGGCCACCGGTACATATGGTGGCCCCGATGCGTGTTTCCCTCCTTATCTATGGAGATTGCCCTTCTTCTATTTAGATGTTTTGTGGTTTAACATAAAACATAACTGTGCTACAAGCTACAACCCAGTCTTTCTGTTCTGTGCGTCTGCCTACCACAAAACACAAAACCATAGAATAACCTACTCTAGAACAGCAACTCTCTGTATTAAAGACAAAACGTATTGCGCCATATATCGTTGACATCGGTACTAATATCAATGTCGGCAAATACAAAAGCACTCCATCCAACATCCTCATTAAAAGCTCGTTTTTAATACCTAAGATTTGATATAATCTCAGTTATTCTCGTTTAATAAACAAGTAGTTATCGTCAAGAATACCTGAGATATCACCAATTCTTAGGCATACATAAAAGAGAAAAGACAACATGAATCTTTTAAGGTTTTCGAGATAAATTGAAGATGCATAAAAAATGTAAAAAAACTTATTAGACATAAACATAATAATAAATAGTACGTACATACTCCCTAAAAATATTGACAATACATTTTCCTTCTTGTTTGGCGATACAAAATCCTCTGCACAATATCTGCTGACTTTAAAGGGGCACACACAAGTAGTCTTTTAGACTACTTGTGTGTGGACTTAGAGTTAACTTTAGTAAGTTAAATTGTTTGAAAACTTGGTAAATATTCAGAACATGAACTTGCAACATGCAAAGCAAGAGCCTCGAAACGTTTTTTGTTGATAAAGCTGAAAGCATGAAGCATGTCACGAATTATAGCATCTGCGCGGAAGAAAAAAAAAAATCGCGTTATTTAAAAAAAATGTTTTTTTTCGGAAAAATTTTTTTGAATGCGATACGTCGGAGTATCGAAGCAAAAGTATAGAATTATCGAATGCTGAAGGTATCGATACTAAATATCGATGTATTATGCGGATTATCGATACTCCGATATATCGATGCAGTATCGCCCATCTCTACTGATATGTACATTATATACACGGGGGTGAAACTAGCATTCACGACCTCGCAACACGCTACAAGTACGATGTTGCCAGATGCACCTCAAGTCGTAATAGTTTCAGCAACGAGCTGATGCGATATTTCGCTATGTTAGATATATCCCCTTATGTGCATTAAAGAAAGTAAAGCATGTCAAACTAGATATTTTGGATAATAATAATATCAATAATAATAAGTTTCCGAAATTAAATAATTAACTTTGAAGTTAGAATATTTTCTAAAAATTCCCCAAATCTGGGGAAAAATTATAAATAACGAAATGGCCGCGTTGTATCGGTGGCAGCAATCCCATAGGTCTGTTTGCTTAGGCGAGCCATACCCAATAGAAACGCGGGATTTTAATTTAAAAATTGATTGTTGTTGTTTTAGGAAGCGTCCCTAATGGAAAATTTTGAATCGCATCAAATTGTTTTGTGCATTATTTCGTTATAAAACTATTATTTCTTTTCTGATTGGCATTTAAGGATATAATATAAATTATTCTACTTATTGGAAAGTAAATATTGTGCTAAATTACTTATCTAACCTATTAAATATAATTAGTATTACAAGAACATAATAAGATGTGCATGAAAAGAATGAAAAGACACGTGTAATTTAATTAATTGTTAGGTTTAGCAAAGTTCCTTCTAGTTTACTCTTAATATGAAATAGTCTTGTAAATGATCATGTGTACATATTAAAAAATAGAAGTTTCTTAGCGTTTGAACCTTAAAATTGTACCTAATGAAATATTATGTTTTTAGAGTGTTCTTCATTGTATAGAGCCATGCAACAACAAGCGTTCTACTTCATCAGTAGGAAGTATGTTCACGATGTCCAGCAGGTATGTCCAAGTTAAATACAACCTAATCTCGATGTGAAAATTTTCTTATTTTAATCTCTTGACTTTTTTTGTTTTAAAAAAAATTTCTGTTTACAATGTCAATATGTTTTGAAACTGTATTGTTTTAGATGTTTATAATTGTAGAAATAAAGAATTTCAAGCAAATTATTTTTATTTATTCCACCTTGAATGATAAAATCATAAAGTGGGGTATGGTTACAAATAAATTTTTTTATGCAGCAACAACGAGTTTGCTGTATGAAAAATTGAATTGTAAAATGAAGTTGGCGATGCCAATGCACGGCTACGCATTTCGATTGAGCGTCGCGCATGCGCATTATGAAAAACTGGCCACCGGTACATATGGTGGCCCCGAAGCGTGTTCCCTCCTTATCTATGGAGATTGCCCTTCTTCTATTTAGATGTTTTGTGATTATATACATGAAGTATGAAGTGATTGATGTGCGTGGTCCGTTATTTTAAAAATCTTATTTATGAAAGAAATACTTCAGAAATGTCACAAAAAATAGATCCCAGAGAAGTTTTAATCTATCTAAACGAATTAGGATATACAAATATAAGTGCTCAACAGCTTAAGGAATTTATTACAGGTTTTTAGATGTTTAATTGAAAATATGTACCTATTAACTATTGTAGGTTTTAGATTTAAAGAAACTAATCAAGTATGAAAACAAACATAGAGATAAAACGACAAAGGAAAACGTTGATCCAGCAGCAGTACCACATTATGACATTAACAGCCATCGATGTTGTGATGAACCGTATTGTCCCAGTAATATTCACAGAATGCAACAGAATGAAAACGACGTTTTTAATTCTCTCTACAATCAGCCAACTGTCTCTTTTAAGGCTAAAACAGTCCTGAGAGAAAGTAGGCAGATATCAGTCCACATTGTTAGACCTAAAAGTAAACCACACGATCACTGTAAACATACAGGAAATAAGGTGACAGTAGACAATGATCAATTACAGTTGATAGAAAATGTTGAAATAACGAGTGATGGGTCAAGACTGGGCATAGAAACAGAATCAACAATAAAAAGTATTAGGCCTTGTTCGAAACAAACAATAGGATCACGTACTTCTAGTTTAAAGACCGCAAAACCAAAAAAGTTCATGTAAGAACAGAGTTTTAATTTTATTTTTGTTACCTATATGAGGCCAGTTGTATATTTATTGACCTACTCCTTAACTTAAAAAGAAAAGTCTTAAACATTTGGTTTCAAGATTGTCTTTTAAAAAAAATTTGTTATAATAAGTAACGTGAGTATTTAATTTCAAATCATTTAAGAAAGTTAAATTTCTGGAATAACTAATTAACTAGTAAGTATACTAGCAATATTGTTAAGATGAAAACTAGGAGGTTTTCCAGCATTACTTCTCATGCCACAAATATCAAAAAGGCAGACATCTAAGGAAATGGCTGGTTAGTGGTCTGGGCCTAGAACATTTCTCTTTAAACATTTTAAAAATTTGACGTTGAATTTTGCGAGATAAAATTGAGACACTATCGATTTCTATTTGCAATTTCTAATTATAATCTTTCAGGCTTAAGAAAAAGATTTTCTTTGATATAAAAAAAAAGTAATGACCAAAAAATATATCTGTAGCTGAGGGGTACACAATCGTATGTCCATAAAAGAAAATTTTCAGTAATGAGCAAAACAAGTGGAAACGCTAATGGATTTTAAAATTTGAGACAAATGGAGATACTACATTTTCTAACCTAAAAATATTGGCAATCAACAATACTTGATTTTTTGCCACAATAACAAAAAACGAGTGTCGTTTAAAGATTATCTTAACTCCATACTGGTAAAAGTTGGAGTTACGACTGTTTATCTCTCAGCTATAGATATATTTATTTGCTAAATATATTTTTCATAGTTACCTACTACCAACTGAATAAAAATATTAACTAATGGGTTTATAATTTTTTGTTTCTCTTAAGGTTGTTTAAGAAAAACAAAAAGTATAAAACCAGAAATGAAATGTTTGTATTATGAAATAAATATTAACATAACTTATTGTTAGTACGGTGCAATTAGACCCAAACCTCAACATCCAAAGTAAAAGTTTCCTCCAGCTCCAAATTGTTCTATATAGTCCACATATTGTTTGGTAAAAAAGTTACACCATTTTAAGCGTCGGGTTTGGGGGGAGGGGGTAGAAGTTGGTAAATTAGTAGTTTTTATCAGTTTTACTTAAATATTTCTGAAAACTATGTGGTTTAGCGCGAAAAGTGCCATATACAAAAATAATCTACATTAAATTGTGAACAAAAATTGTCCTGTGCATAATCTTGCTAAAGTGAACGGTACCAGAGTTACGGAGGGTGTAAAAGTAGAAATTTTTCGTATTTTTTAGATATTTTGGAAAAAATGAAATTATAAATACTATGAATACAGAAATAACTAAACAATTTTATTAAAAAGTAATATTGTACTAGTAGTATATTGTTAAGTCTCTAGCCTCTATAACCAAGTCTATGACAATTAACAACAACACTATGTGTGAACCCTAACACTCTCTTACATCGGATGGTGTGCACAGTAAGGAGTGATGAGAGACTTGAAGAAATATTTCAATTTTAATTTTGTGCTTATCCTCCATCCTTCTTCGACGAATTTGGCTTGCTGAGGAAGGGAAGCAAATCTTCAATGGTGACTGTTTTGGTTCCAGATTCAAATGAATCATCAATCACCCCAGATTCAGAGAAAGTGTCCTACATCATTGATGGAGGTCACTCCTTCATCGTGTTGTCTGGCGACGCCCAGCTACCTTCAGACAGATTTGCAAGCAATACACAGATTACATAACTACTCATTATGGGCCAGCAACTATTGTTTTTGATGGATACGAGCAAGGAAACACAAAAGATGAAGAACACTTACGCAGATCACGTCTCTACCACTAACATTGAAGTGAAAGTAGAAGACTCAATCCATGTAAATATCAATCAAAGTGAATTTCTAGCTAACACTAAGAACAAAATGGGCCTTATTTCTCTCCTTACAGTGCACTTGCAAAGAGGTGGTTGCACAGTTCATCAAGCGTCGGGTGACGCTGACTTATTAATAGTTTTAACAGCGATTGATGAAGCTAAGAAAGGAGTTGAAGCTTATGTAATTGGTGATGACACGGACTTATTAGTCTTGTTGACTGTCCACGCACCATCAGAGACCAAATTGAAAATGGTGGTACCAAAGAAAGGCAATCAGCAGGAAAAAGTGTACACTATATCTGACATTCAGCGTGACATTGGGGATATGAAAGGTGTACCTCTTAGCAATATACGCCTTCACAGGATGTGACACTGTATCAGCTATCTACAAGAAGGGGAAAAATTACACAGTATAGGAAAGTGCAAGCCAACAACGCTCTTCGTACGAAACTTCTAGTCTTCAACGACCCCAAAGCTGACCCCAGTGCAGTGGCTGACGCTGGAAAGCATTTCCTTCTTGCGATGTTTGGAGCCAAGAACACTGAAGATCTAGATTGTTTTCGCTACCAGTGTTACTTGCAGGCTATTGTATAGCAGCCTATACATTCAGTGTTCAAGTTGGTTGCACTTCCCCCACTTCAGCAGCTTCCAGGCAGCATTCATTTAGAACCTACCACCAGGTGCAGCAGTGGCTGAATGAGATGAAGAATCCGCTCCAGTGGGGGTGGAAGAAGATTGGCAAACACCTGACACCAATTACAACAGTACGTCCTGCAGCTCCCCAGGAATTACTTTCCTCATAGTGTGCGCTTGCAAAGACGAAAGCGTCCGTAACTGCGAGTGCAGAAAGAGTGGTCCTAAACTGCTCAAGCATATGTGGTAATTGCTCAGGCCTAGGATGTGATAACAGAGACATGAACATCATAGACGAAGATCTAGAAGTGGGGGTGCTATGTTTGAAGAGGACTGAATACTGATGAATACTTTACATTAATTTAAAGTCGCATTTAACATTATACGGAGACATCCAAAAAAACGTCATCTACTCTGGCTATGAACGAGAGAGATGGAAATAGCGGTCATGAAGCTTTTCGGTTATGTCAAACTTTTGACAAGTGACTGTCACAATTTGTAAAATAAACAATGGCTGTCATATGATGTGACAGTCTTGACAAATAAATAAAGTTATAAATTCGATTAAGAATAGAAATATGTATTTTTTTCTCGCCAACTTTGATGACGTTTTTTTGGATGTCTACATTTTTATTCAATATTACTATTGAACTCAGTTTATGAACTTCAAAAATTTTAATAAAATATGGTTGCAATATACAGCCAAATATGCCTATTTTTTAAAGAAAAACTAATGATTAAAATAAATTATTGATTAAAATAATGATTAAAAATGATATAATTATATATCATAATAATTATGGAGATAATATTTTTATATTTTAAAATCATTTATGTTGGAAAGATATTCATTCTTAATGCGGCATTGTCCAGAGAAAGTTCAGAGTGGGTTTCTCCGTTACCACAGGTTTATATGGCCTAGGCCTGTGGAAGCCTCTTTTCCCTTAAAAAGTAGCGCCCCCTTGAAAAGTAGATGAGCAATTTGCTTTTACAAAACACAATCCTGTATAAAAAAAATTAGTTTCCTTAGTGATAATGTCATATTTTTTCCAAAAAAATCTAAAAAATACGAAAAAGCTACTTTTACACCCTCCGTACCTCTGGAATCGTTCACTTTAGCAAGATTATGCATGGGACCATTTTTGTTCGCAATTTAATGTAGATTATTTTTGTATATGGCACTTTTCGCGCTAAACCGCATAGTTTTCTAAATATTTAAGAAAAACTGATAAAAACTACTAATGTACCAACTTCTACCCCGCTCCCCCCCAAACCCGACGCTTCAAATGGTGTAACTTTTTACCAAATAATATGTGGACTGTATAGAACAATTTGGTGTTGGAGGGCATCTTTTACTTTGGATGTTGAGGTTAGGCTGTTTTTTGGAATAACTGCACCGTACTAAACTTGGACAGTTGAAATTTAGGAAAACTCGCAAGAAAAAAAAATTTGATTCACGTGATGAAAACAAAACAAATTCATGTTTCTGAAGTCTTCTGAAGTCAAATAGCACCATGTATAACTAAATACCTAAATTTAATTCCCACTTCTTGTTGAGCTCAGAAACGTTCTGGCATATCTTGCTTTAAACCCACAAATCTAAATTTAATATTTTTATTTTTCAGTCAAGGCTTTTTCAGTGTAGCCCCAGTATCTCTGTGGTATTAGAAAAGAAAAAATATACACAAAAACATTAATAAGGGCATGTAGGATTCTGGTCACATCTCTGGAACTATGTTAATTAAGTTTCACAACTACAAGTGACCCTTGCTGAATTATTCAAAAATAAATCAGGTTCCTTTCTACATGTCCTTAATTTTTTCATATATATTTTCTTTTAATACAAAATATATTTAAATTTCGATATTTGTAGGTTTAAAGCAAAGAATGCTAAAATGTTTATATTATTTTCATTTCTAAGGGGAGCTCGATATTCCACAGGCATTGTAGAATGTAAACAATAATATTAAATATGTTGCAGTAATAATCAAATGCTTATTATTGAAATACTGCATAGTTATGTAGATACTGATCAAATGACATGTGATCTTTGTGTGCTATTTACATCTAACTTTGTGATTCAGGATTGTGTAAAAATGTGTAAATTGATTTGCAATATAACGTAATATAACCACTAAGACTTTTAAATTCCAAGTATGCTATGTCGTTGTAAATGGAATGAAGTGAGGAGTCAATTTAGACATTTAGTTATATAGGGTGCTATTTGAAAAAAATACTAGTGTTAGAAAATTCAAACAAAAACTAGTAAAATGTAATATTTGCTTTTAATAAAAGAACGACCGTGAACAATACACATTAACTGTTTGAATGCTCCAAGAAGAATAATGTCCTGTATACTTTTCCATAACACTATTATAAAAATGTCTTTGTTTTAACTGCTTGTTCAGCGTTTCTGGAGCCATGCGGGACCCGTGCTGCTGTCGTGGAACACTCAAGGTCGCTGGTTATTGGGTGTCTCCAATAACGCGCTAACACTAGGGAGTGGTTTCTTAAGCATTGTAAAGCACAACACGGATTTTAATCTGTAATCAGATGTAGTTTTTCGTGGCATTTGCAGGTTTTCACGTTTTATCTTTTCAAATAACGGAAATATCGGCTGTTCTGGGACACCCGATGTATGTGAATATTACAATGAAAATCCACCTAACAAAATTTTGACGAGACGTTGCCAGTCTGTGAAGTAACGTTGACGTTCCCTATAATGCATATTGTCCTTTAGGCCAATATTTATGGAGTCACAATTAATTCAAAATCATGATTTGTAGTTATTCGACCAGGATGTCCAAAAGCTTTAAACAGATGTGATCCTGTGGCATTATACCAATACTATCAGAAAGAGTGGAAAAAACAGAAATTTCCTGGGCAGGAAAATCATTCGGACTTGAGGTGGGCAGTGCGTGAAAAAATGCTCGGTGGTCCTAGGATTGATACTGTTTCACGACCCTCCAGTTGCCGAAGAAGTTGCAATTCTTGGAAAGGATAATGGCATCAATTTATTGAAAGTATCATCTTTATATTCGAAAATGTAAATATTTTTTATTGTAATGAATTAATGGTTGAAAATGTTTCTATTTGACTCAACGAAGTAATTGTTTTGCCAGTTGTATAAGATAAAAGTAATATGACATTGTACATGAGTATTAAACTATTTTTTTAACAAATGGAGTTAATTAAATTATTTCACTGAAGCTGCTTGTCACCTTGTTCTAAGCTACCTCTCTTCAAAGATTTTCCAAGTACTACTATTTATTAATAATAATAATCATTTTTATCGGTGCCGGTTCTAAGTTCCAATTTTCATTTGCTGTATGTCAATAAATAAGTCGTTAAATAGTCAAAAGAAATTATATCCCCGTTATTTATAAAGATACACAAAACCATATACCTACAGATTCAGGAAGATTCAATTATTGTATAGAAAGAAAAAAATCAATATATATATATTGACTAAGAAAACTAATTAAGTAACGGTCATTACCAGCAAAACCTGTGACAATCTCACAGATGTGACAACAGATGCTTTTAGTATATGCATTTCTTGTCATAGCCTGTTTTTTGGGCATATCTTTTTAACAACACCCTGTATAGTAATAATCCAAAAGTTAAATTCAAATTTCTTGGAAAATTCTACATAACTTCACCATTTCAATTTTCTGCCTCAAAAATAACCCAAAATATCTGTAGTGAGATGTTAAATTGGGACACCCTGTACATACAGTATGTCCCCGGATCGTGTTTAAAAGAGAAAAAAATGTTGTGTTTTTGATTTCTCAGAAAAAGTCACTTGATGATTTGCCCTGCTTGATTTCACACCCCCAAAACGCAAATTACTTTTTACATAACAAACGGTTGTCAAGATAATACCATTTTTCTTCATAATTTGGACTCTTTATTTTTTTTATTTTTTATTTTATTTTTATAAATAATTCTAGTTGGCGGATTTAATCCAATAATTTCGTTGTCTAGGATACTATATGCTATAAAAAACTCAATTAATTAGTTAGCTAAAAAAATGATATAATTACTTAGTTTCATGTTTTAATTATTGAATTAAACAACTGATTATAAAATGAAATCAAAATTAAACCAGATTTTTTTATTCAAATATTGCTCCTTTTTCTGCACAAATTTCAATTCGAGCTCTAAATTCGTTAAAACTATTTCTAATTTCCTCAATTGACAAGGACTTGATTGCATTTTGAATCCTGTTTTTAATTGCTGTTCATCATTTTCTAGTGGTTCGTGATAAACAATTTGCTTTAAACGTCCCCGTAGATAGAAGTCCAATATTGTCAGATCCGGGCTTCTCGGAGCCTGTTTCTAAGAACTTGGTCACCAACTTCTTCGTTCCGACATTAGAAATGCTAACTTCCGGGTAATTTTCGTTAAATTTATTAATAACAACACGATAGCACTCTTCCCCAGTTCCGTAGCATTGAATCAAATAAATTCTTTGTTCTAGTCAACATTATAGCCAAGAAGACTAGAACTAAGGAGACCGAACTCATTCGGTATCTAGGGATCAAATCTGTCCGCCTCCAGGAGGCGCTGTAAACAGTAATGTACTCGAGTCACGTGATGAGCAGCGGTCCACATGTGAATGTTTATCATAGAAAACCATGCTATGGTTTTATATGACGTTTATCATTAAGCTGTCAAAGCGGGTGCTTACATGCCGTTTGGCTTTAACAAAAATATATACAAAAATAAATATGGTTCAAAAGTGCTGTGTTGCATTGTGTGATTTAAGAAGCGGTCCGAATAACCGGACATTATTTCAAATTACTGATGTATGTATGAAACGAAATATTTTCCTTTGTTGTATTGTTAACGTTGAAGCACGTAACATGAAATAGTTTGAGTACATTTTCATATTGATCATTGCGAAAATTTGTAATTGCAGACAGTATTTGTGTAGATTCAATATTATATTCAACACCAACAAATTAACGAAAAATATCGAGCGTCTGTCAAATGTATTCGCACCACGGACATTCACACTTCACACGGACTCTAACCTCTAATGCACACAGATTAGTACAGAACTACGGTATACGTATAGATATCTGTTTATATACCGTAGCAACTCAGAGTACCACAACTGTTTACAGCGCCTCTGGAGGCGGGCATATTCGAGACCGTCGCGTTATACAGCGAAAAGCCGCAGTTCGGTCTCCTTGGTTCTAGACTTCTTGATTATAGTAGTAGGGTGCGTGATATTTCAGTTAGCCATATCTTGAAAACGACGCATGGGACCCACTTCACTTTTTAGGTGACTATACACCTCTTACAGAAAGGATTTATAGTGAAAAAACCGTCAGCAAAATTTGCGAAAAAATTTCAAAACACTGGAGCACTCCTTGGTTCTCAGTAACGCTCTGTGGGATATTTGCAGTATATTTTTTTTCATAATCTAGAAACAAATATAAGGAGACGTTTTTCGATTTGTTGCAAAATATTTTTTTTTTCAAAAAGTTATGGCCATTTTAATTTTAATTTTATAGGAACATTTTGTTTCCCAAAATTAAAATGGCCATAACTTTTTGAAACAAAAATATTTTGCAACAAATGGAAAAACGTCTCCTTATATTTGTTTCTAGATTATGAAAAAAAATATACTGCAAATATCCCACAGAGCGTTACTGAGAACCCAGGGAGTGCTCCAGTGTTTTTGAAAAATTTTTCGCAAACTTTGCTGACGGTTTTTCACTATAAATCCTTTCTGTAAGAGGTGTATAGTCATCACCTAAAAAGTGAAGTGGGTCCCATGCGTCGTTTTCAAGATATGGCTAACTGAAATATCACGCACCGCCACTGGATTATAGCATATAAATAGTAGCAAAATGACGAAGATTCGATTTGAAGTTATACTGACTTATTAATTAACAGCAGTTGTCAGTGATATCTTGCAATGAAATCCGCCAACTAGAATTTTTTTTAAAGAATTATAAAAAATTCTTTTAAAAAATATGATTTCTCAAATTATGAAGAAAAATGGTATTATCTCGAGAACCGTTTGAGTTATATAAAAAGTAATTTGCGTTTTGGGGGTTTGAAATCAAGCAGGGCAAATCATCAAGACTGACTTTTTCTGAGAAATCAAAAACACAAAATGTTTTCCTCTTTTAAACTCGATCCGGGGACACACTGTATATAGTGAATGTAACTAAGTGTAATGGTGGGTTCATGCAGAAATTTTTAGTAATAAGAATAAGAATAGTAATAAGCATAAAAGTTAAACTGTTTTATAATGACCAGTTCATGCAGTAAAACATAATTTTTAATAATAATTTTAAAAATAAGGATTTGCTGCATGAACTGGGTCATTATAAAACGAAGGTTTAACTTTTATGCTTATTACTATTCTTATTCTTATTACTAAAAAATTTCTGCATGAACCCACCATTAGAGGAACAAAAAAAAACATGTAATTAGAATACAAACTTAATATCACTTTATCCCTATTATATGTAATTTAGGTCAAATTGTATATTTTTAAGGCATAGTCTTACAAGTCAAGTTTAAATTAAGGAATAATTCAGAATTAATGTAAATAAGTGTTTTACAGTGGTTAGTTAATTTCATTGTAGTTAACTACTAGTTATCTTAATTGGTGATAATTTAGAAATTGGGAATCTAGTGGAAGTATGGCCGTAATATTAAAATTCATATGCACACTATTCAAAATTTGATGCATTGTGAAATAAATGCATATTTTAGTAATCAAAGTGACGAGAAGCCCAAATTAATAAGATTTTGGCCAAACTATTTTGAAGAGTTTGATCGAAAACTTTTTACTTATCTTTGTTTATATTTAAGAATGGTGGAGAATATTTTGGGTTAGAGATTTTAAGTACTTTGTGGTCTTTGAGTATGTTCCCTGCCAGCAGTAAATTCTCTTGTTTGGCTACTAGATATTAATTGTATTCTCATAAATTATTTTTTACCTTAGATAAAGCACTACACAACTGAAGGAACATTATCTGAGATTTTAAAGAATAACTGTTGTAGTTTTCAGGAATTACTTTCTTGACTTCTAAACAGGAGTTCATTGTAGTATAACAATTTCAGTAAAATTTCAGAAAACTATACTATGCCAACATGTCTCACAAGCCAGCTCAGTCTATTGCCTCATTTATTCTCATAAAACAGTCCGACGGCGCTGGGAAAACTCACAATACAAAAAAAAATCCAGAAACTAATCCTTTTACACATTTTTAACTCGCACCCCCTCGTACAAGAGTGCACCTTGGGGGTTGGAGGTTGGAATTTTACGAGACAGGTTTTTTTCGATGGCGGAATTGACTGCGGCGCTAACAAAAACGTTCTTCCTCCAAATTTAGCTTTTATTTATTTTTTTTTAAATGTAAAAAAAATGTATTTTGTAGACTAAATGTATTTTGGATCCAAAATTCCGTCTCCAAAACAAGGTTTTGGCTCATAGGGTTCTAAAGCCAGAGAGGGT
The DNA here is from genome assembly GCA_029963805.1 of Aromia moschata. Taxonomy (NCBI): domain Eukaryota; kingdom Metazoa; phylum Arthropoda; class Insecta; order Coleoptera; family Cerambycidae; genus Aromia; species Aromia moschata. The sequence continues at coordinate 26,910 of JAPWTK010001436.1, forward strand.
GGAAAAATCTGATTTTTTCAGGTAGTTCTATATTTTGTGTATATATTCAGAATGGTTCATGGATAGACCTGGCATAGGCGGCATGTAATTACAATTTTGTTCCAAGCATTCTTGATGAAATGATATACATCCAAATTGGGGGTTCCCCCTTCATTGGATGTAGCAAATCAAATTTTAATTATATGTCATTATATATGTCCTCCAATAAACACTACAAATATATGAGCTATCATCAATACACTGCTGCAGTAGGGGTAAAAGTGTGTCGGCATCTCTACTTGTGACAATAATGGCGAATCCTTTTTTAGTTTTACAGCTAAGTCTTCCTATCATCTATACGTGTCTCTATTCTGTTAATCTTCATTATGTTTTCTCTTGCATAGGTGGCTTTTGTCCACTTCCACGACATCTTCGTCTCCTCAATTGGTGTAAAATAGTGCCATTCAATTGCATATGCTACACCCCTTCAGAATCCATACCAGTAAACGGCTTTTTTTGTTGATAGCCATAGTTCTCATTGTTACACCGTCTTCCAGAGGTGTTTGAGTTAGCCAGTAATATATGATGAGTATGATTCTGTCCGCTGTTATTTCGCCTCCTAATCTTACTTTGGACAGAAACGTGTTGTGAAATGGCGAAAATTTAAGTGCATGGCCATGATATATTCTATTCAGATGTCTTGCCTTGTTAATTAATTAAATTATATACTATATTTAGCAAAAATATAGGTTAGAAACAGAACACAGAATATTGTTTTCACAGAAGTTGATTTTTTAGTTCATATATGCTGTGTTTCTTTTACCTGAAATATCATTTTATGTCAATTTATTTGAGTTTAAAATGGATGTTTTATTATGCCATCTCATTTTGAGGATATCAGTTCCTAGTAGGAACTGATATCCTTGGTTTTTTTAATTGTTTTTTATTTTCGAACTTCCTACCGAAATTAAAAAAACCATGATCAGTTTCTCATTTTACTTAAGACTGTGATAAAAATGAAATTACAGTTGTTAGGCTTCTGAAAAAAAGTTTATGAAAACGTGGTTTTCCAAATATATGAGAGTCCATAGCAGTGTAATTTGGGCTCAACAATGGATATTTACAATTTTTTTCAGTGTTAGCTGTCTCATGTACGATTCTATCAGAAGAAAGATCGTTCTCTAGTCATTAGTTTTATGTGAAAATATACCATATGTCTTCACAATGATTGGCTTTGCAGTTTTCTTTTCTAATTTGTAATTTTCTATATAATCTATAACTAAAATAAAAAAAATCCTAACTTCGTTTTTAGGCGTTTCTTAGTTTTCATTTCATTTCAGTTTAGTTCACTACACCAAACTCAAATTGAAATGAAATGCTGGAGTAAAAGAACCACAGCAAATGCCATGAAAATTTGATAAAATGTGAAATTGCAGGATAGCCAACATTTTCATTTTTCAAGTTTTTGGAAATTAGATTAGCTACCTAATTAAACATTAATTTCTGAATATAAAACTCGAAAAAAATGTATTCAGACTTTTATTCTTAATTGTAAAACGGCCTACGAGAATGTTCATTGAATTGCAGAATTTAGTATTTATCAATGGGCGCATTCAGGGACGCTCAGCCACTGACCGCTATGTGTTAGTAGTTACACTGAAAGAAATCGGCCAAATGAGGGGCTTTGCTGAGATATTTTAGCTGCAGTAGATAAATTTTTTGCAAGTATAGCAAAAAAAATCATATTGCCCCAAGTAAATGTCTTTTGCTGAAACGTTTTTGCTACCACAGTAAAAAATTTTTTTGTAGGTATTTCACAATTCAATTGAAATTTATTTTATTCAACTGTCGATCTATCCCAAATGAGTTTCTTTGCCCGGGTTAGTGAATGAACTTCCTTAGAATTAATTCATTTGAGGATAGTGAGCCCCTCCTTATTGCAAATTAGCCCTCACTTACGACAGGTGAGGCCTAACTAAACATTTTCCAGAATAAACCAGAATTTCTACCACTGCGCATGCGCCAGTGTCACCCGTCGTTAATCAACGTATAACCACAAGCCATTTCATTTTACTGCGAAGTGTTGTGTCGGTACGTAGCGTATGTATTACATACTGTTGTGTGTTGCACGGCCTCCTCATGGCAGAATACAAGCTTTTACTTCTGGAATGGGGGTTTGAAGATTATGTTTCCTTATTTGAAGGTAAGTAGGTACTCGTATTTATATTATGTAATTAACTATAGACTGGTTGAGCTAGGGATCCTCAAGGTAACGAGTGTATAGCCTTCGATTGGTATTAGGTATACTAAACTGTAGATTTTACATACATATATTATGTATGTATGTATATGTAAATGTTTTTGAGGATAATTTTAGTGCATAACGAATATTTTACTTCTGAAAGTTCTGAATTGCTTTTTTCTTGCTTTCTCGCACGATGTATTTTCCAAATTTTTCCGAACACGCTCGAATCGATAACGTTAGCGGTATGAAATAAAAATAAACCATTATTTCTTATACAGATTATAGATCTTACGGCGTATTGTAAATCAATATTTTTATTTCAAGCACAACAGAATATGTACCTACAGAAATTTCAGGGACTTTATTTTTGTTACGAGCTTTGTTATCATTGGCCGTGTTCTATTATTCATCGATGAGTAATGCGCATTCATCGAATATTTATTTGATTGGTTAGTTCTAAAAATGTCGCAATATGATTGGTTCGTTGAAAATGCGCACTAGTCATCGATGAATAAAAGAACACAGCCATATCAAATTATAAATGCACCTTTATTCTCAAGTTAATTATTCTTATAAAAAGTAAGGTTAAGAAATCGTGCTATATACGACCTTGTTTTATTGAACAAAACAAAGGTTGTATGGATATTTTCAAATGAAATACTTTTTATTTTGCATTTCAGACACTAGCTTACATGCCCTGATGATGCTGCCTTTCCTTTTTTCACCAACAACAGTAAAAAAAGGACGAAAGGGAGGACACTGGCGACCCACAAGGAGTGAAATTCAAGAGAGTTTCTTTTTTAATGTTAAGGTAATAATGTTTTTAAGAGATAATTGTAGAATGTAATATTCAATTTTGATGAATACCATATCTGTTTTCAGGATTATGGTGAATTAGAACGGAGGCTAACGTTACGAAGGGAAAGACTATATAGTTATGGGATGTCCATGCAACCAAGTGTCTGCGTTTTTGGAGAGCTGGTTGAACCAACATCATTCTACATCATTGTTGATGATATCCGATACAAGACAGATACAAGTGTCCGAGCTCTAGAACTGATTTTTAAGTTGTATCACACATTCGACTTGGACTGGCCTATTGAGAGTGAGCATTTATCTTAAGCTGGAACTTCCTGTGATTTTATTGCAATGACTTATTTTTGTTATGTTTTATTATAGGCCTATTTTATGTAAAGGCTGACCTTTGCTATGTTTTTTTTTTTTTTTCCTAAACTGGAACCTCCGTGATTTTGTTGCAGTGACTCTATTTTTATGTTTTATTATAGGCTTATTTTATTTATGTTAGACTTGCATGCTTATAGTTTACCATGCATATTATGGTATATGTACCATGCCTATATTCTCACTGTTTTTGAGTTATAATTTTATTATAATATAAAAATTTTAGTTCCTGTCAAAATAAACAACTTGTTCTGTACGTTTTAAGGTATTTTATTTTTATTACTATGGTTAAATAATCTGTATCACCCAGTATATACTGTGCTACCATAACAAAATACTTGTCTGTGACAGTAACAAAATTGTCTGGGGTATGTAAGTGTTTTGCTAGGAGAGATCAGTTATAATGCAAAGGTAAGTGGCAACTTCCTTGACGTTATAAAAGATGGTATCTAATTCATTAGTAACAAACAAAATATTTACTGACGTAAGTGTATGGCTCATTTGCTGTTACATAGTTGATTTATTTGATGCAACAAAGAGACTATTTGACAGTAAGTGAATTATCTCTGTTAACTGGTAAACGGCTCACTAACCGTTAATGAGCTGACTTGTTTAGAGCAACAAAAAATTGGCTAACAAAAGAATAAATTCATTGTTGTGATGGGTAAGATGCTCATTTAGGGTTAATGAGCTGACTCGCTTGGGATAATAAAAAAATTTTAGTAAAACCTTTTATTTGCTGCAAGTGAGCTCCTTTTTAGCAAAGCGCATTTTACTGTGGTAAGAAAGCAACTCATTTGGCGCCTATTTAATGCAGATATTTTGCTATGGTTAGTGAATTTTTACTAACCTTAGCAAAAAAATTCTTTCAGTGTAGCCTTTTCTGACAGTAAGCGACTTAAAAACTCTCTGAATCGTTTTTATGAGTTTCGCAAAGATCTAGAAAACGTGATATGTTCTGTGGCATAGAGAACTTTCATGAACCATGGATTCATAATTCCCTGCCGTGTTCTGTGCGTAAAGACACTTAAAAGGACAAAGGTTCGTTTTCTTTTCTATAACTGTTGTTTAAAAACAAGCAATATTTTCTTTTCTATAACTTTTGTTTAAAAGCAGGTTAAAATTCAGCAATATAGGAGTATTTGATATATGGTCAGCCACGTCCATTCAAGGAAGTAGCTAAGTTAGCTACTCAGCCGCTGAGCGTCCCTGAATGCGCCCAATGTATTGTTGAGTTGTTGCAGTACTTACTCTTTGGGCGTGTTCTTTTATTTACTGATAGATTCATCCATTAGCTTCCATTTAATCCTAGACGGTTCTTTTATTGTTTGATGGATTTATGATTTCATTTAATACGTCCTTTTATTGCTGGTGAATTAGTATTGGATGGCACCTTAAATTTATTATTTTTCACCGACGCTTTATGTTGATGAAGCTGATGGATGATGAAACAAACTTATATACATAATAAAATATACAACCATAAAACGTTCCAAATTTTGTTAAGTGTCAACAAAAAAGAATCTGTTTTCAAAAAAAGTTGATAAAAAAATAAATAAATTGAGACAGAATAGTTCAATCAGTGAGCCGAAGCAACGAGAAGACGAAACTCTGTGTCAGCCTTAAGGCCGTTTTCACAGTTCGCAATTTTATTGCTGGCACGAAAAATTACAGCAATTTTATTGCGCGCACGCGTATTGTGTTTATTTGTTAAGAAATTGTCCAACCAGATATAAATACGCGTGCGCGCAAAAAAATTGCTGCAATTTTTCTTGCCGGAAATAAAAATTGCGAACTGTAGAGCGGCCTTATACAGTCAGGCCTACAGAAATTATTATAACAAATAGTAGATGTATGGTTATAGGTTAACCAAAACAATAATCATTAACACAAAACATCTAAAGATTAGTCACATTCAAAAATTCAATTCAATCCTTTATATTCAATGGATTGAAAACAAAATTGTGACGTCATATAATTTGCGTTCCATCAATGGGCGTATTCAGGGACCTAGACTTCTTGTCAGACACGCTCAGCCACTGACCGCTAAGTGTTAGTAGTTAGCCTTTTTTGACAGCCAGCGGCTAAAAACTCCCTGAATCATTTGCATGAGTTTCGCAAAAATCTAGAAAACGTAATAAGTTCTATGGCATAGACAACTTTCATGAATCATGGATTCATAATTCCCTGCCGTGTTCTGTGCTTAAAGACATTATTATGTGCTTATTAAAGGGCAAAGGTTCGTTTTCTTAACAAGCATTATTTTCTTTTTCCATAACTTTTGTTTAAAAGTAGGTTAAAATTCAGTTGCTCACAGCACAGATAAAACGACAGAGAGAATCATGATATAATTATTGTACAGTCAGCATCTCAGCTATAATATTTTAGGCTTAGTTAATTGGTCGGCCGCTGAGATCAAAATAGTGTCAGCCACGTCCATTCAAGGAAGTAGCTAAGTTAACTACTCAGCCGTTGAGCGTCCCTGAATGTGCCCAACGATACCATCCAGCAAAATTTGCTGTTTGGTTCAATGTTTTTTTTATATCATACCTAAGATTATAGTATGTAGAATAGTTTCTATTTTATTTATTGCTTTTTATAATATTGTTTGCTATTATTTTAGTAATAAAGACTGTTGTGGATGATGTATATTTATATTAAACTAGCGACCCGCCCCGGCTTCGCACGGTTTACGACATCACATATAAACCTCTAAAATGATCAGTGTTTCTCTACTATATTATACATGTATTATACATATAAACCTTCCTCTTGAATCACTCTATCTATTAAAAAAAACCGCATCAAAATCCGTTGCGTAGTTTTAAAGATCTAAGCATACATAGGTATATAGGGACAGACAGCGGGAAGCGACTTTGTTTTATACTATGTTATGATTATGATAACACTGAAATATAGCAAATAATATTTTATCTCCAAAATTAAATGAAGATAAATAGCAGAATTTCACATTTCAAACTTTATAATTGATTTCAGGATTGCAATTCCTTACTATTACAGATTTCTGTAAGTGAAAGTAAAGTGTTGAACGGTGGCGCCTTTCATGGACTCTACTGTAACTTCGGGGTTTAATGCAACAAACTTTATTTCAAAAAGTTGTATACCAATTTTCTGTATTTATATTGTTTACTACAGTGCACATAATAAGGTAAGCGTTTTCTAAAAGTACTTATTTATTAAGCGTTTCATATTATGTAATTTTAGAAACCAGACCCATTATAAGAATGTCGTTAATAAAAATAATGGGGTTATGTACATGTCAATTTGGCTTTTTAAACAAAAACGAAAAAAAAAACAAGTTATAATACCCTTATTTACAGTACAATGAAGGTACTGTGTTAAAGTACATATATGCTTGCACATAAATAATATAATACATGTAGGTATATGTACCTGTATAATATGTGTGCATTGTCGTTCATCAGAAATTTTCAAATTTGGTACCAGTGGCGGAGAAAAAAGGGGTTATAATAGAAATAATTGTATTATTGTAACATAGTTAAATAATTTCTATTTTGATAACTTATTTTATAGACCAATGAGATGAACTTAATTGAATAACTACAATCCTATAGTTGGGTCTGCCAACATAAGCGTATCATCAATGCCTGAAAGTATCCCGATTGGTTGTTTCAAATTTTTACTTTACTCAGTTTATCTGGAAATCTATCAGGAATTAATCTCTTAAAATACTTTTTAAGAATGTTTTTAAGCACTATCTGTGATTGAACTTCCGATTTCAAAATATCTAGAAATCCGTCAATCTCAATCATCGATCTTGTCAATCGTTGGCACCGAGATTTAGAATCGACACTCTCGGTGATTATTGGCTATATTGATAATTCGATTGATCGATCCCCCTTATAAGACCTTTTATATTTATTTTCATTGTATTTATTTGTTTTTCATTTTTCAAAACGTCTTATAGTGATTGGAAAAAATCAGAAAAATCATCAGATGTCACAGAGTCAAGCGAATATGCTGAGTGAGATAAAGCAGACTAGGTAATCATGCATCAAAATGGCGCTCTGTTTTCTCCTAATATTCAATCGTGCATTATCACTGTAGTCAAACATTTTTTCTAATGAGAAAAACAGAGCGTCTTTGATTAACCTTTCTCGCTGCAACTCTTAGATCTATTAGACAATCAACGTAACAAACATTTTAAAACCAAGTTATGTTTCCTGGGTGTTTCTCCTTCATCGTGCAACTCTTCATAGATGCATCATTTCAACGCTCTACGTCCGCTCTAAAGTCCTATCCCAAATTTTCCTTTTAGTTCTTTTATTTTCTGTATTTAAGAGAACGTATTCTGCCGCAAAGACTTTGCCTGGATTTTTAACTTTTTTTTAACGTGTGTCACGTGTCCACTCAACTTGGCACGTGATACTGAAATTTCCAGTCCAGTTGAAGTTCCATACTCCGGTCCAAAACCGAGTTTTTCTTTTGCATTCTACTTACGCTTTTGGTTTTTGAGTCCAAACAAATAAATTTGGCATAATGTACATCTGGAAGCTGGTGAAATGTGCGTCGTGAGTCGCCGGAACTGCAAAAATGATATATTTAACGTTCATGTAAACGCCACTATTCAGTTTTATAGCCTAATACTTCATACAGGTAAATGCATAATTTACCTGTAATTTTTCACAAAACAGAAATTTGCTAAAAAACGGGAGATGTCCACCTGCCAATTTCTACGAACGACTTAATGAACCTACGAGCCCGGATCTCGCTTTGACTTCCATTTGGCTTCATGGGTTTGTCTACATGGCTTTGTCTAGTTGGTCTGTGCTCTTATCCAAAAGTTGTTTTGTGCTTTTGAGGGCATCACTAGATATGTCCCTGAAATGGTCGCTTGCGATTGGGATGATGTCGCGGTTTTGTTGTAACGTCGTAAGACTTATGACTAGAGCCCGTAGGTTAATAATAGATTACGGGACCGGTCTTTACTCTACTGGAAAACTTATATGTGCCGCATTAATGAAGTACATCGTCAACTCCAGTATTTATGTACATAGTACATCGTAGTTCAATAAAATCAACGCCATTATTTTCCGGAATATAACCCGTCTGCCATGTTGTGCGCCCCAATCTAACCAAGTAACCAATAACGTGAACATAATTGATACGTATTGTTGGTATTAGTTGCGCTGCGTCAATACATCGTTTGTGTGCATGAAACGTGAGAAAGTTTGTAGAAATGTCGGAACAGCGTCCGTCGCGTGTTACGGTGGAGCGTTGGATAAACAATTTTGGTTGTTTAAATATTTGTTTAAATTTTTCAAATTTAAACTATCTTTTAATTGTAGGGAACTTTGTTTTACTGTGTATGACAGTGTACTGGATTAATTTAACTTGGATTTCGTCAAAATAATGGTAGCGTGCACTATTCCACTCGTGAAATAGACTCGCCATCTGGCCTCAGATAAAGAATAAAATACAAAATGCAAAACAATAAAGAACAAAACCACTTCACAGTTGCACAAATTAATTTTTGGTTAAGACTTCAGTCCGTACCCCACTCTTCTGTAATGCTTTGGTTTTCCTATCAGTTTGGTACTTCAATGGATATGGATTCCTCAGTCTTTGTCAATCTTAAATCTAGTGCACATGATCTATTTTGCTTTCAAATCCGGCTCGAACGATATCTACTTAGACCATTCGTATGCTTGGCCAGAGCAGGACTGTTTACTACACCATTCGTGTTAAAATCGAAGTGATAATGAACCAACTATAAAATACTTGATGCTTCCATCGTTATATATATACAGGGTCAGTGGCGGCTCATCAGGGGAGGCAGAGGAGGCAGTCCTCCCACTGTGGAAATTATAATTACAAATAAGTTTTTTTTTTATAAACCTACTATACTTTAATTTGATTTAATCAAATTAAAATTTAATATACTACCTATAATACTTTAATTACCTTTGATTTTTAAATTAATATATTGGGTAAAAAATAAATTTCTAAAAATAAAAATATTAATAAACATATGTCAAAGGTGTTCCTGCACTATTATTTGCAACATATTAGCCCTCATAAACGACCCAGTGCCTAGTCCATCGCCGTGGTGGCAAGTCTCCGATGCCAATGTTTTCACATATGTATTTATACGGAATAGGGGCTTCGCGCTTCGCAATCACCTGCATTGTTAACAAATTTAACCCTTAACTTCGGTGGCATTAAAGGTCATTTGAAAAACTGCATAGCGGAGGCAAACACGCCCACCTCGCACGTGTCAGCGCAGAAAGCGAGTTATTTGATTTCATGAATCTAACAACCTAAACTCCCAAATTTAATATCTATTATTGTTCTGTGTTTTGGAAATTTTCGTTGAAAAGTGCCGTTATTCTTTCCGGGTTTTTTTGAGTGTTTTGAGTGTTATAGGAGGTAATATTATTGAAAGTGTACCATTGCTTAAGTCATTATTTGAATGTTTTATTTAATTTAACTGTATAAAATTAAAATATAATGGTAACTGGCGGTGTAACAGTTTGTTTCACAAAAATAACAATACAAGTTGTCATGGCACTCAAATAAACATTCTAACCTGCAGTGATACTGTTGAGTATCATATAAAGTATAAATTTAGTCGCCTGTCTTGTTTAGGAGGGATAAAATATTAGTTAAAGATTTAAGAGTATCACTGCCAGATCTAAGTCAAACTTTTAATCAGTGTAAGCCGACTCGTAGTTTTTTTAATACGTGGTATGATAAATGCAAATGGCTAAGTGGTTCTTTAACTTTAAATACATTATTGTGTTGGCCGTGTGTATTATTTTCAAATCGTGGAGAAGATGCTTGGACAAAGTCTGGATTTGATAAAATCTTAAAATTTCATATCGTTCAGTTGACACATTCAAAAAGTCAGGAACATATTAGTTGTGTTTGTAAATTACATCTTTTAGTCAAACAAAATATTATGAATGTGATCAATTCAGCCCGTCAAATCTAAATTGACGCAGTCCTGGCAAAAATTCGTATTTTTAGTGTAAAATAATTTGACGGAAACTCTACACCTTCCCGATGGTTTTGCTGACCCAATAAAACATATTAGGTACATTATGTTAGACAAATATACTTAATATATTTTATTGACCAAGTAGAGGTCCTTCTCCTAACTATGCGGCATATCACTAACAATGTTTACCATCACAAAATTTAGGAAACAACAATTTTTACAAAATATGTTTGCCTCCCCAAAAAAAAGTCGCGAGCCGCCACTGTACAGGGTGTTACCGAATGAAGTAGCATAAATTATTCCAATAAATAATAGAGGTCAAAATAAGTCAATTGAACTAAACATACCTTAGTTCAATGTACATTTTAATTAAGGATCTAAAATTGTATTAATAGTAAGTATGTACAGGGTGAGATTCTATAATCCGACAAGTTATTTGCGAGTTTGTAATTGAAATTGGAAAAAAGTTCCTCAGACAAAAGTTATAGATTTTGCCAAAAATTATTATAATACTTATGAGAAAAAGCAATAAAATATGGGATACGTACATATTATAGCATATTCTGATTCCTCAAATTTTGCCTTTTCAAAAATATATAGCATATATTTATTCTATATGTTTAGCACCAGCTAGTCACGATATATTTCATATGAAAGTAACGGAAAGCATCCAAAAAAAGAACGTCATCAAAAGTTGGTCGAGCAAAAAATACGTGGTTGTAATCTTAATCTTAAAACTAACTTATTTAATTGTCAAGGCTGTCACGTTATGTGCCAGCCATTATTTATTTTATAATTCTGACAGCCACTTGCCAAAATTTGACAACAACAAAGTTTCACTTCGAGCTTCGACACAACCGCTATTTTTTTAGCCAGATTTTGTAGCGTTTTCTCGTTCATAATCAGTTTGGATGGCTCATTATTATTGAAAAGTAGTTATCGACCAGTGGATTTTTATTAAGCTTAAACAAATTTTAAGACAAATTTAAACAGAATTTTAAATAAATACAGATTCTAATTTCTCAAAAACATAAATGAAAATAATCACAAATGTCGTACTTTCGATATATGTACTTCGATTAGTCCTCCGTAATTTTAAAAATTGCGTTTGTTATCAAATTAGGATTAAGTTCATTTAAATTTTAATTGTTCAATTTTATGTCTGCAGCATATTATATATTTTTTCAAAACTATATAATTAACATATACAAGTTGTAACTTGTACATATATCATATATTCTTTTTTTCTGAGAATTTTTTTCTAATTTCAATAATAAACTCGCAATAACCTATGGAAATTAACTTAAATTATGTAAATTAACCTTGTACATATGTATGTGAAAATGATTGCGATTTCGGGTTTATCAAAAAATTTCTGCAGGTTAAAAAGGTGTATCCAATTTTTTCGAAATACGAGGTGTAAAAGTAATGAGTGATTTAAAAAAAAAAAAATTACTCGAATAGTTACAATTCATGATTGGTTCCTTCAAAATAACGTCCTTGCGAAGCCACACAGCGTTGGAGACGGTTCTTCCATTCCTCAATAGCAGTGCTGGATCTCATATACTGGAATAGCCTTCAGCTGGTCAGTTACGGCGAGGGATCATTTTAAATCGGTTAGAAAGAGTCAATACATTTATTTTCTGATGTCCTTTGTTCCTACGAAAGGTTTTTTGGAACCATTTTTGCGCAGATTTTTCTCATCCCCAATTCGTTAGTCAAAATTTGATGAACAATTAATTGTGATTCAAATTTAACTCTTCCCCTATAATTCTTGTCATCAACCGACGATCTGAACGCACAAAATCCCGTATTCAGCGACATTTTTATCAGTTCTTGAAGATGAAGGCCTTCCGCCACGTGATTTCGTCTTCAATCGACTCTCTTCCTTCTGAGAATGCTTTAACATACCAGAAAACCTGGGCTCTGGAAAAAACACTGTCTCCGTAGGTATGTTGGTTTTACAAAAGTATTTGTTGCGCTGTGTCCAAATTTGAAACAAAACCTGATAGCACACTGTGCTTAAAATTAATGTCACTCATTTTTTAAAACTACGAAAAAGCCGGTTTACGAAACAGTGACAAAGAACAAATAAATGACTCTAATAAGGTCAGACTTGGACTGAAGGTGCATTACATGTTAGCCTACCGCCCTTAAGTCCCGTCTCCGCAGTGTTGCTAGATCGGGCGCTAAGTTGCCAGTCTCATTACATAATTATACACCTTGTAGACTCAAAGCGTGCATGATAATAAAATTTCGGGAATTAATTGCTTTGCTCATTGTTAACGGTGGCACCTCATATAAACCAAATGTGCTTTTTCACCTACAAATACTGCTACCACGGAAGTATCCATACCAATGTAACCATACGAGAATATCCAATATAACTTTGCGTTTTTGACATATTAATGAAAAAATATATTCTCTTCTAAAATTGTAGTACTCTGTATCTCAATAGGGATGCAACATTGGACTAAGGTTATGTTTGGTTTATCAACTTATTTTGACTGTCAGATTCACTGGTGTCATTTAAGCTACTTCATTTGGAAAAGAACCTGCATAAAAAATAGTAGCAACAGAAAGACATTTTCAATACTGAATTACTTTCATCGAATTTAAAGAAATGTAGAAGAGTGTTAAGAAAAATGAAAGAATCTGTTCCTAGAGTTGCCACCTCAAGAGACACCGCTGACCGGAATTGGTGTCCGCGGCGGGAGGGGCGAGGGGGAGGGGGAAGCGGCGCGCAATATTTGAAGAGGCGAGTTTTGTGCCGAATTGTGTTTTTGAGAAACACAATTGAACACAATTTGTTGTGTTGAATACATCTGAGAATAAAGTCTATTAAAATTAATAGATTAATTAATTATTTAATATTAAATTAACATCTCTACATTGTACTAAGAAATATCTTAGATTGCACTATATACAAACACTGCCCTCTAGAGACAGAAACACCCCAAAATACAAACAAAAAATCTATAATTTAAACGACATAAACATGGAACTATTAAATATGATTCACAATTAAATAGAAATTTATAAATACAAATTTCAATTTCAAAGCTGACCCGGAGAATAACATAAGAAACCCGGAACCCGGAGATACTTCTTGGAAACCCGGAGTCTCCGGGTCAATTTTTTCATGGAGGTGAACAACTCTATCTGTTCCCAGTATCCTATAAACTGTCTACATCTATTCCGAAACATTTACTTTAGATGAGACGTTTAATCTTGCATGTTAATTAAATTTGTAACATTTTATAACACAGTAAAGTAATAAAAAAAATAATAATTAACATTCCAATGCCAGCAGGTACACAGCATGCTGTTTTGGTAATTATGCAGAAATATTTTCTTATCGATATACTCGTTTCGTACTTTCTGGGTCAATGGATGCTTAATTTTAAAGCCGAATGGTTCGAAAGTCGCCAAAACCAATTGAAAATACGTGTCAGGCGGGCAGCTTAAGCGTAAATTGCCCTTATCAATGGTTAGCGCAAAACCTAGAGTCCTACGAAAAAATCGAAACGGACACTCTTATAGGCCGACGACCTCTCGTGTGCATATGCCGATTGTTATTTTTATGATTATTTTTATTTTCGTATAGGAACGGCTCGACCAATGTTTGCACGATCTCCGCGCAACGCAGTGCATACGCGATAGCGCCTATTATGCTTGTGCGTTACAGTAATCTGTTACAAAATACGCCTCTATTAATATTCATAAGCTATTAATAAGTCTCGGAATGACAATGTGTGGCGAAAAAACTTCTAAATAATACGCTATGACATAGACATAAGGCGATTACGGATCGTTCTACATTAAATGAGAAAAGATTGAGTAAGACAAGTACAAGAAAAAAGTTACGTTACTTGACCTCCGCTACAATGTGCGGTTTTCAGAAAAACCGTCGATCGTCCGGGATATACATATGTAAAAACTAGAAAAATAAAAAAAACCTGCGATGCGACTGTTTTTTTTTTTATATTCTGATGTCTTGATCTCGGATTAGGGAGTTCAGAAAAAAATAAGGGTCAGTATACAGTAGATATCGTTTATACCGACATCGTTATGTAAAGACATATCGGTTTTTGTGACGAAAGTCCCGGCCGGAAATAATCCTTTTTATATGTGAAACATATCGTTTATAACGACATAAGATATTACGACGAAACTAATACAACGACAGGAAATATGTAGTGAAATTTTTGGGACAGATTATCGTTTATAACGACGGATGCGCTACGCGCGACAGAAAACGCGGAAAAATACCGAAAGCTACTGGTTATTTAAAAGTTTATGACTTGCGTCGTTCGATTTGCTTTAACAAACATTATTTAAGATAATAAAACTGATTTGATATGACGACACGAAAAGCGTTTACAATCGCTGAAAAAGCCTCAATATTGTTTGGCGTTTAGAAGCTGGAGCTTCTTTCTGGACCGAAGTTTGGCAGCTCTTCAACGTGTTATAAACGATAATCAAACCCAAAAAAACCTGGAACAGAATTGCCATGAGCGGAGCTTGTGTAGTACGCATTTCTGCTGCTAGGCGTGTATAGCACAGATCATTAACAGTTTAGTGCAACTGTGTTGTCCGACCTGGCTTGTTCTGTTCATCTGCAGTGTTGTTTTTGCTAGCGCTGTTTTGTTCTTGTTTCGTTTTTTATGATGGCAAGTTTTAAGTGCAGCTATGAAATTTTGTTTTCTACTCTGTAAAAATGCTACAGAAACTGTTTTAATGTTGAAAACAACATACAAAGATGGCGCTATGGGAAAAACTCAAGTGTACGAGTGGTTTGCTCGGTTTAAAAATGACGACATGTCGATTGATGACAAAACTCGTTCGGGACGTCCATCAACTGCCCGAAACGACGAAAATGTTGAAAAAATTCGAGAGCTACTGCTACAGACCGTCGACAGACAATTGATCAACAGTCGGAGATTAGTGGGTTATCTTGGAGCTCGGTTCAGCGAATTTTAACCGAGGGCATGAGATATTAGAAAGGGTTGCTGCCAAGGTTGTTCCTCAGGCTCTGACTGACAATCAAAGAGAATGTCGAGTTGAAACATGTCGTGCCTTGAAACAACAGCTTGAAACTGATTTTCTGTTAAAGGTCATTACTGGTAATGAGGCATGGTGTTATGGTTACGAGCCAGAAGCAAAGCAACAGTCAAGGCAATGGGAAAGGCCACTGTCACCCTGTCGAAAAAATTGTCATCAAGTCAAATCAAACATCAAAAACAATGCCTGATTTGCTCTTTTAATGACAAGGGCGTAGTTCATTCAGAGTTTGTTCCCCCAGGTCAGAGCGTAAATCAAACCTTTTATTTTGCGACTTTTTCTTATTTCCACACGCATGAAATGGGGCATTGAAAGGACACCGATTTGACAACATTGGAGAGGTCAGAAAAAAAAACAGGAGCTGCCAGCCATTCTAAAGATGAATACAAAAATGTTTCGAACAGTGGAAGCACCGGCGGGACAAATGTATTAGTATGTAGTGGAGAGTATTTTTGAGAGGATAAGGTTGTTTTG
>JAPWTK010001437.1:0-42803 GCA_029963805.1 Aromia moschata
TGAATGGCGGCAACCTCGTTGGGATTGAATTCTAGTATTACAGCTTTTATTTATGTACTACCTTTTTTGACGCTTTTTTATGATATCTTGAAAGTACGCTTCAAGACGCGTATTTAAAAAAAAATGGGCGTCAATATATTATGGTAAGCGGCAACGCTAAAACAATATATACGTCGCGTCAAAAAAGGTTGTCGCCTAAGAAAACGTTATAAAACTGACCCAAATTAATATTTTCAAAATCTCAAAAAGTCTCGCAAACTTGAAGAGATTTATGATTTTTCTAGCCCAACCCGGTCAATATCGTACAATAAACAAGTCATTGTTAATTAAGGCTTGCAAAAAAATTCGATCGATAATTACTCGAAAAGTTAATAACGGGATTGGGCTTATAATTTTGGAAATTCAATAAGCATATGCTATATAAAATATGCCAAGGAACGGAGATATAAGCGGAAATGTGGATAAAAGGCGTTTTTTTTTTCACAAATTGTTAATTTAAAGAATTAGCGGACGGTTTCAGCTCTACGGACCTCGCGCATTGTGTTCTACGCAAAAAAATACATAGGAAACCGTCAACACTAGCCCTATATGTTTCAAGAACAGTTTTTGATGATTTTAGCTTTTTCCTTATTAAAAGGATTAAAGCAGCGGTCAGAGAAACTTTGTTGATTCATATTGTAGTAATTGGAGTAATATGCATGTAATATTGTCACCACGTAAGAAGCACTTGCAGAACTCTTCCTTACAGTAACATAACCCGAATTATGCAGTAGAACAATATTTATTGATAGGATAAAAACAAGTCAGTAAATAAATTACCAACGTTTATAATTTCACTGTATTTGTTGATTTCGAAAAAACCTCACAAGAGAGCGAGCGCGCGAAACAAATGCGACAGCGCGCATCAAATTATTTCCTTCAGCGCAAAATCGTTCAATCCCATTTTCAATGTGGGGTATTTTTATAGGAAAAAAGACGAGCTTTTCATTAAAAATATTTTCAAAAAAATCAAAAGAGTCGAAATTTGAAAAAAAAGCAAAAACATTCTAAAAAATGAAAAAACACATGAAAAATTTTCATTTATGAGAAAACGCAATTTTTTTCTGAAAAGTAGACTAAAAATTCCTATAAAATACGTTTTTGAATCATTAAAATCGGATAAAGCTAGCAAAAGTTACAAATCAATGAATTTGAGCATACGTGGTTACACGGCGAAAATTCACGCCCCTATATCTTGACAACCTGCAACACTTGGAGTGCCATATATTCAGGATTTGAAGACAATCACTCCCCCAACAAAAATGTGAAGTTTGGTTGAAATCGGAAGCTAAAATTTTTTAGGCGGGTACACTTGACAAATTTTGCCCCATATGTATGGGACATTTCACGCCAAGTGAGGTCAAAAAAAATCTGTTTGAAACATATCACAATCGATAGTACTTGCTAAAAAACTAACTTCCCTAAAATTTTAGATTTTTTTGAGCCACAAGGAGAGGGATGGTGAGGGGTGAGAAAATACAAATTTTCGTTTTCGACTAAAATTTCAAGCTCTTTCAATAAAAAAATGAAAAAAATTAAAAAAGAAGGTTGCAATTACTTTCGATGTGTTTTTTTGCGTAGAATACGATAAAAATATTTTCAAAATTATTGGGGGTAGTTTTCACCCCTTATTTTGAGGATTGAAAGTTTAAAATCGAAATTTCGAAAAGTATGACACGATTTTTTTTTCAATTTTTCTTTTTATTTCTTCCTTTTTTTTTGTACTTTCAATTAATTTTTAATTCATAATGGGTGTCGACCAGGAACTGGCCTAAAAACGGCCCAAAGATGAAAAATCGTGGTTTTAGCGTATTTTCTCATCCTGTGGGATAGTGAATGGCAAGCGAATAATATATTTCAAAGTTTTTGGGGTCGCTGATTACGAATCTAATGTAGAAAATTTCCCGTGGAATACGATGGTATTTTTTAAATTTCAAAATTTAGCCATTTTTTAAAAGTTGACTGCCATACTGGATCCGCCATTTTGGTTTTTGAAAAGCTGACGTTAGACTCGTAATCAGCGACCCCAAAAACCTTGGAATATATTATTCACTTGCCATTTACTATCTCACAGGATGAGAAAATACTCTAAAACCACGTTTTTTCACCTTTGGGCCGTTTTTTGGATCAGTTCCTGGTCGACGCCCATTATGAATTAAAAAATTAATCGAAAGTACAAAAAAAGGAAGAAATAAAAAAAAAAATTGAAAAAAAAACCGTGTCATACTTTTCGAAATTTCGCTTTTAAACTTTCAATCCTCAAAATAAAAGTGAAAAACTACCCCAATAATTTTGAAAATATTTTTATCGTATTCTACGCAAAAAAACAGATCGAAAACCATTGCAACCTTATTTTTAACTTTTTTCATTTTCTTACCGAGAAAGATTGAAATTTTAGTCGAAACAAAAATTTGTATTTTCTCACCCTCACCATCCCTCTCCTTGTGGCTCAAAAAAATCTAAAATTTTAGGGAAGTTAGTTTTTTAGCAAGTACTATCGATTGTCATATGTTTCAAACAGAATTTTTTTTTGACCTCACAGTTGGCGTGAAATGTCCCGTATGTATATCACTACCTCCCGGCCTATTACCGCATCAAACGTGAATTAGACGTGCCGTGCCGGCTGTAAAAGACGTAAACAACAATAATAAATTATTCCCACAATATAGTGAGTGTAAATATAGATGTACAAACTATATTTACATACATACATATACATATACTACATATATAAAAGTGTACTGTACCCTATTTCATTCTCATTCTGTCGCTGCGCTGGCGTGATTCTAATAGACCGCGCCGCAGACGGTCTGCTCGGTGCCAAATAATTTATTTATTAATAAAGTGAGCGATAAAAAATTATGCCATGCTCTAACATCGTGCTAGTTCTCGTGTGGTGCATCAGTTTAGTTATGGGAAATCAGGAGAAGGAGCAGGCCTGGAAGAAACATGCGGGTCTAGTTTCGATGCGTTGCTTCACCTGCACCGTGCCGCAGCGTAAGATTGTTTATCTGGAAGATCTCGTGAAACCCGCCGAATGGAAAAGTAAATACGAACACGTAAAGGACCGGGTAAGTAGTCTTCATTTAAAGCGAGATCAATGAGGTTTTTTTTTTGCTAGCACCAAATGTATTCTTTTGGGGTTTTAATTGAAAGCAGAGCTGAGAAAGAGACTCAAGAAAAAGTATCTAAGTTATTTCAATATCTAGATACCGTTTTTTTCAAAAAGCAGAAAATATGCAAGATGCCTCATAAATACTAGAAACTCCAAATTATACTTTCGATAAACTAAAGGTACTTTTAATTCTTATGTACTTTTTGATTCCAAAAAAAGACATTTAGAAATATATATGTAGATCATATATGTATAAATATGTATAAATAGTATACCTATTCTATAACAAGTTACGGAATTGCAAATTTTCTAAACGAGCGAAAAGTTTGTACGGTTTCGCGAATGTGGAATGCGTCAATCCAAACGACTTGTAGACTGTACTTTATCTAACAAGATTTTAGAAATCATACAAAAAACTGTCCTGAACTCTAGAAGATAAATGCAATACCGAGAACTCATCCATCAAAAACGTGTGTTGGAATGACATTACTACACCCTTTTTAACCCTGTACACCCTGTACACCCTGTTTAACCGGCCGAAATCAAAATAAATAATGGTACTCAAATTTGAGGTCTATGTACACTTTTTCCAAAAACAAATTTTAATTATACCATTAAAAATGTATGGTCGAATTTTGTTCATTTTTGTACACCCAAAAATTATTTTTGTACACCCTTCAAAAATGAAAAGATCAAGTGTCAAAAGAGGTACATAATCCTGACAATTTTTGAAAAACTGAAAAAAATTACGAATTTAAAACGATTAGAAGTTCGGAATTTTTAGTTATAGAATGTTTAGTTATAGTCGTGAAATAGTGTTAGAGAAACAATATTATTTGTTTGGTAATCTTCAAAAGTAGGCGTCTTATATCATTCTTATAAATAAATGATACCCGGTATATACATATCCCACTGTTGTACAGAAATATGCTATTTCAAACTGATACTGTCAATAGCATTGACAAAGACGATAATTTCGACTATCACTTTTCAATAACTTATTTTCAAAAAGTATTGAGGTTTGTATAAATGACAAGCCAAATAAGCCCAATAAACCCAAATGTGAAAATTTGGACTTTGGATTTACGGCGGACTTGATGAAAATATTTTCAAGATGGCTGCATTTCCGGTTATACCAGAACTCGACATCGACTTCCTTATTTTAAATGGAATGGTACTTCTTTTATTCCACATTTCGCTTCAACATGTTATTTTCGGGATATGTTTTCATGAGATTTACCTATACCTATCATTTACCGATTTTGAGTTATTCCCGGTTTTTTGAAATTATGTTCATTAGCGCCATAACCTTTGAAACTATCTCTAGTGGTCATTTTAGAAAATAAGTGTCGGTATTAGCATTGTGTTTAGTAAAACCCACAACCTATGCAGCAATGCTTCTATTATTTCTCGATTATATACAGGGGTGTTTAAAATAGATTTAGCCCAACTTCAAACCACCTAAACTATTTTTTTTTAAATACGATACATCATATTTTATTTTCAGTTTAGTTTAGGAGTGCTGTTTTGATTTTTTACATTCCCTATACCTATATTGATTAGTTATTTAGTTTTAAGCGTTTTTTTTTTAATTTGCTTATAACTTCTAACTAGCGTATCATGGAAATTATACTACGAATGATGCTAATGTTACTATTAATGCTGAATTAATATGTATTTCATATATGTTTTCTTTATTTTCAATCGTTATTACTAAAAAAAATATCGATAGCTTCATTTTATCTTAACTAATACAACAAGTGAGTGAATAACATCTCGAAGGTGGGCATGGCATTACACATTATGTCACAGAAGCACTATTCAATAATATTACTGTTAATCATAACCACACCTACTCACTATGTTACTTGACAGCTAACTTCAAGGGACTCATATTGTATGTTCTGGGACTGATTGACTCGAATATGACACAAATTATACTATTGCTTAATAAACAGTAACAGTAACATTAACACAATTATTTCTACGGCATACTATTGAAAAGTCAAATGATTTATTAAAAGCTAAGTAATACACATAAGTGAATTTAAAAAAAACACTAAACAACAAAAAAAATATTAAATATAGGTATATGGAATGCTAATATAGATCGATGCAGCATTTAATTTCTCTATTAAAATGTGAAATAATATATGAGTCATTGTTAGAGTTGGATAATCGGTGCCGCGCGCTAGTGGCGTATGCGTCCTTTGCGATAATTTTTTATTCGTTGTAAATGTTATACTTGAACGAAAATTTAAAACACTTACCCTCTTAAACATAATTAACTTGAGGGAGTCATCGCTGCATTGTAATTGTATGCGGCACCGATTATCCAACTCTAGTCATTGTATTTAGAAAATTTGAGTTTGGATAGTTTGAAGTTGTGCTAAATGGTATTTCTATTTTAAACACCCTCTCCATAATTGAGAAATAATAAAAGCATTATTGCATAGCTTTAGGGTTCTACCCACAGTGCTATTACCGATACTTAATTGTCTAAAGTGACCGCTACAGACAGTTTCAAATCTTATGGCGCTAATGAACACAATTTCAAAAAACCCGAAGTAACTCAAAAACGTACATAATGGGAAATCTCTTGAAAATCTACCTATAATAACGTGTAGAATCGATATATGCAATAAAAAATGTACCATTCCATTTAAAACAAGGAAGATGATTTCTGATTAAGACGACTTCTGATGTAACCGGAAGTCAGAAGTGTAACAGGAAGCCATCTAGAAAATATTTTCATCAAGTCCGTTATAGGCCTAATAGCTGAAGTCCAAATTTTCAAAAATCAGTAATTTCTACAAGCCCTAATACTTTTATTGAATGGTTTCTATCAATCACCATGTATAGGCATATAAAGGTAACACGATAATAAATAGCAGGGATAATAAATAGCAATAAACTACAAATTAACTTTAATGATTTCTGCAACTACAAAAATTACAAATGAGAAACAAAAGCTAAAAAACTAAAAAAATGCAAATAAAATGAGAATAAAAATAGTGTATTAAAACCCATTAATAAAAGGTAGTAGCATTTACATATTTCATATTTCATCGCTTTTAAGAAAACTAAAAAACTGAAATTGTCAGAGGATGTATAACGGGTGTCCCAGAGAATCCTAACCCATTTTGATCAGTGAAAATATCTTTTGACAGACTGTAATTAAAAGGATGCGGTTTTCGCCAATCGATTTACTTTTTTAAATGCAACACCCTGTATATGTTTACGCCAAACAAAAGTTGCATCGTCGAGTTACTATTTCAAAAAGGTTTTTTCCGCGATATGTTAAAACTTTGTTACTTGTCCTGCAGGGTGTACAAAGTAAATCAATTGGCGATAACCGCATCCTTCTAAGTTCTCTTCGTGAAAAGATATTTACGATCAAAATGGGTCACAATTTTCAGGGACGTCCAAAACACGATGTTATTAAAAATCAAATTACTAACCCATTTTGGAAGTAAAGTGTGGCACACCATACATTTTTGGAAAACGGGAGAATTCAGCTGTTGTTTGGCATGCACTCCAAAGCTTTCAAAATAATGGTCACTTTCAAAATAGTGGCGAATCTTAACGTTGAAATTTACCATATTTTAAAAACACCCTGTAGGACAAGTAATAAAGTTTTAACATAGTGTGCAAAAGTAAAAAAAGTTTTTGAAATAGTAAATCGACTGGAGAAAACCGCATCAATCTAAGTTCGCTCTATCAAAAGATATTTACGATAAAAAATGTAATTTTAATTCCTTAATAATGTTATCATTAGACGATAAAATTATTGAGGAATACATTCGGCTTACTATTATTTGTGGGAATCAAAATTGTTTTCAGTATAATGGTGAATACTTTCAACAACATGAGGGAATGGCAATGGGTAACTCCTTGTCACCTTTCATTGCAAATCTTTTTATGAGTAAATTTGAGACAGAAGCAAAAGATAAATTCGAGTATTTCCCTAGAGTCTGATTCAGGTACGTGGACGATATCTTCGCGGTATTTGATATAAAAGCAATTAGTTTAGATAATTTTGTTGCTAAATTAAATAACCATTCAGAAAAAGAAAAGTCAGGAATATACGAAATAAGTTGTAAAGGCTGTGATCAAAAGTATATTGGGCAAACAAATAGATCTATTTTGACCAGATTTAAAGAAGACATGGCTCATTTGAAATATGGCAGAACGGAAAATCTTGTGTTGCCCAACACGCTTTTGAAAACAATTATAGGATAGACATAAATAATTTAAAATTAATTAGAAAGGAACAAACAGAAGACAGTTGGATGCTTTTGAAAGTTTAGAAATCATTAAGTTTAACAGTAGTATGAATAAGGACAATGGTTCGGATACCCACCAGTCCACTGTTTGCTCTGATAAACAAAGACAGATGTTACGGTTCAGTGAACCGTAGCACAAATTAAGTATAAGTAGTACAACTGTGTAAGTTAGATTTTAGTTTTAATCTTCTCCTGAAGATGCTAACTTAGTTGGCGAAACGCGCGTCGAGAAAAGTATAGTAGTTCGGTGTTTCGTGGAAAACGTCCAGTTTTTTGTTTCTACGCCGAAGGTTCCATTAGCCACTCCAGGATTACGTTTAAAACTATGTTTGGAGTAAAAATTCAGATACCATTCGGAATTTGTAGGTTTAATATAAAGTATTTCTAATGTGAATGTGAAGACATGAAAAAAAAGCAAGGTTGTCAGATATATTTTTTAAAATTGCTAAGCTTTATGTATATTACTACACTTAAGAAAATTTTGAAGAGCCGGCAACATGCAACATTCACGCTGTGAGCTACAGTGACCCAATTAGAGTATTTTGCATTGCATCGAATACGTTGGTTAGCTATTTATGCGGTCCACTGTGTCGTTAAAATGATTTACGACATTAGTAATTCCCTCTTGTTTCCGCCAGTGACGTGTTTCTGTTTGATCCAGGTAGGCAGACAATTTTTTCAGATTGTCTGGCTAAATGACCATTATTTACAGAAAATTATATTACAAATATTATGAGTTCTATATGCAGGCTAATTTTAATCTCCTATATTGATTTGAATTTTAAAAATTATTTCACGATTTTCGAATTTATAAAAGATATATGCACGCCATTGGGCGGCGTTAGCCATCAAAGGAATTAAACATATATCTCTTCACATTCACTTTAGAAGGACTATACCAGTCGGTTGTTATTTTGTTGTTTTCATAGCATTTCAGTTAATCGTAACACTATTAAAAGAAATTGGTTATCCAACAAAACTTGTTAAACAAATTAGCAACGAAGTGATAAACAAAATAACAATAAATAATAAAGACAAGGAAAACGATGTTATTGACGATGACAAAAAAAGGTCGCGCGTCGTCAATGCGGCGGAGAGCGCATCAACCCTTCGTGGCGTAGGGTCAATGACGCAGCGAAACGAACCGGAATTGCGAAGCGAACAGAGAGAGAGTAATGTAGCTCAGTTGAAGTTTTTTTAAGGTGAGTAAAGAAAATGATGATCATGATGATGATGATGATGAATCATTTTCTCACGTGACAGCAGATTATCGTACATACAATTATTCTCAATAAACCGGGTTCCAAAGTTTAAACTCTTTCCAGCGTTTTCCTCAAAACTGCATTTTTCAAACTGGTTGACATGATATATCAAAAACTACTGAACTGATTCTGCTCAGATTTAGACGGTGTATTCATAACATCTACAGTTATCACGTAAACTAGGATAATTGTGATATTTCGCTTAGTTTTTTTCTCAAACTAAAAAAGTTAACGAAAACCGGTATTTTACCTTCAGACGAATCAGAGTTCTACAAATTAAAATTCACCCTTGAAAAAGTTTTCGTTGAGAAAACTTAAAAATATGTTCTTGCAACCTCTAATCTTAATCTTAATAAATAAAAGTTACGACTCACTACTACGTAACCTTTCACTTTTTACCTATTTTTACTAATTTTTAGCAGGACGATTATTTATAATTGAAGGGGTTAGAATAAAAAGGGTATAAGTACAATTTTGTAATATTATGGGATAACTGCGTTTTCTTATAGGTGAGATGCCTATTTATTGGAATAAAAATAGTGCAAGTGATTTTAAATACATTTATCGACATATATTGCATGATTGATTGTAGTAGAAAAATCTGGTAAACGAAAATACAGATTTTGTTGGCATAAAAAAGGATACAAACGCAATTGTACCCTTTTTATTCCAACCCACAATATACTAAACAATTACTGAGTTTCAACCGATCCAATAATACATATTTATTCTTTTCTGTTTTATGCTATATAAACACGTAATGAAAAGTGATGAAGAAATAGAAAGTGCTGAAGGTAAGTTGCTGTGTCATATATATTATTATGTTATATTAAATACCAACAAAATCTTATGAACGTTAAATTTAAAAAAAAAGTTACTCAACTCGAAGAAATACACCATACATTTTTGGAGCCGGGCCACACATACATGGAGTGTAACAGGTCATTTGGACTAATAGAAAAATGTAAAAGGAAATTTCCGCAATTATTTACACCACAAGATTGGAGTAATGTAATAGGATCAGCTTCTAAACGCTTAAAGATATGAGAAAATAAGATGATACGAGAAAAGAAGATTTTTATTCATTTGCTCATCTCAATGCCACAATAGGCGATCCAAAAAAAGGACATAGAGAAACAAAACTTAAGAGAGACTTCCAAGACATATGCTTTCCAGTTTAAGATTACTATTGATGATGATTTTCCTTTTACAACACGCGAGTGCCCTTTTTTGGGTAATGGCCGACCACCAAGAGATTTGCAGAAAAACATTTTGCTCAAAGTTGAATGAAAATCCTATTAATATTTCAGTAGAAAAAATGGAAAAATTTGCAAACACTTCTAAAATATATACCACCTGTATATCATAGCTTTTATAAAGATCTGAAGCATGGAAGTAAGAAAACTAAAACCAAAGGCAAGAAAAAAATAAATCAAACTTCCAAAACCACTGCTTCTACGTCAAAAAATACACAGAATGATGCTTATTTCGGTGATACGGATTCTGAGTTTGACGACGACGTGGATGATATACCTATACTGAGCTCTGATTCTGACAGTAATGAATAGATTTGTTTTCTTAATTTTGAGAATAAAGTTTGTTTTTGCACATATTCTTGTTTTATTTTTACTTTATTAAAAAAAAATGTTTGGAATAAAAAGGGTGTAAGTGCTTTTTTTTTTGAAAAATATGAGTATTATCCTAAACAACTTTTGAGCTAAAAATTCTGCCATTTTTTAATTAATCAAAATAAAATTATATTTTACTTAAATGTTTTCCTTACTTTTATATAGTTACTTAACTTTAAGCTCAAATATCTTCAAACAATGAAAATGTTACTTATACCCTTTTTATTCTAACCCCTTCAATTATAAAACGTAAATATTGTAATGTGAATGCACGCATATGCGACAGGAAAATCTCAGTGACTAGAAAGATTCAATCTGTTCTATTTTTACGGTGATGCCATTGTCGTAGATCGAATAAAACACACGAACAGTTATCTCGCGAGCACTTACTACCAGGTAATCGCGTCTCTGTAATTTTGCGAGATAAACAATGTATTATACAGACGTGCAGGGATCGTTGTGTGTGCGCGTGTGCGTGTGCGTGTGCGTGTGCGTGTGCGTGTGCGTGTGCGTGTGCGTGGGTGTGCGTGTGTGTGTGTGTGTGTATGTGTGTACCTATATTTTTTTTAAGGTGCAGAGTTCGGACATACCTACATGATTTTAACTTTGAATGGTTCTTAAAACAGACATGAATATGTTCATCGGATGTAAACCTTCTGCCTTAATTATTGACAATTTTTTAAATATATTTGGGTATACGTGGGTAAAACAATTCGTTTCGTGCTCAAAAACCTTAATATATTTGAAACCAGTGCAATTCTCGTTTTAATAATAATTATCTGAAAAAAATACACACTGTGCTTTGACAATAATATTTGGTCTTATCTATCATACCAGTGAAAACATTCCATTAACAGAAGCTGTTAAGTCCCAGGAGCAAACGCGCACGCGTATCCTATAAGTCCAAGAATGTCCGAACTCTGCTAATAATAAGGGTACCGTCAGTCAGTTATTGACTAATTAGTGAACGTTTACTGTTAGAAGTTAATAAATCAATAATAAAAAAAAATAAAAACAAGTTTTTATTTAAATGCTCTAAAAAGAAGAAAATAAACTTTAAATTGAATCAAACCCATCAAATTATTACATTACACAATTTATATGATATAAAGGCTTGTCACGAGATTTACTTGTGGAGATGTATTTACTTATTTTATAAAATACATACTTTTTTTCTTAGATTTTCTTATGTCAAGATCAAGTTACATAATTATTACATTCTTGTTTATCTACACAAGTAAATCTCGTGACAAGCTTTTTATATCATATAAATTGTGTAATGTAATAAATTGATGGGTTTGATTCAATTTAAACTTTAAATTTAAAATTTAAATTTTCTTCTTTGTAGAGCATTTAAATAAAAACTTGTTTTTAAATTTTTTTTTTTATTATTAATTTATTTTTTATTTTTCAGTTATCGTTGTGTTTTTGTATATAAATGTTTCTCAACCTGTTCATACTATCCCTAACCTATACCACGTTATAACTCTTTAAAATTGGTATGGTGGCCATCTTGTTTTTCGCCATTTTGAATTTTTTTCACCACCGCTAGAATTTGCCTAGGGTATAGGTTGATATTAGTTAAGTCACGACCCCGCTAAGTCTTACTGTTTCGCCGGGCAGTAGTACACCATCTCCTCGAAGGGTTGAACGCAGACGTTAATTTATTCGTATTTTTCTTAGCAAACCCTTTCATTTGATTCCCATCATGGGAGTGCGCAAAAAATAACTAGTCCGCCATCTTGGGCGGTCCGCCTTATTGGATTTAGAGTAGTCATTTTGTTATTACTCTCCTTATCCCCTCTTTCTTTTTTTTTTTCGTATTCTCAGCAAACCCTTTCATTTGATACCCATATCATGGAAGTGCACAAAAAATAACTTGTCCGCCATATTGGATTTAGAGTGTTCATTTTGTTTTTCGTATTCTTCTCAGCAAACCCTGTCATTTGAGACCCATATCATGGGAGTGCGCAAAAAATAACTAGTCCGCCATCTTGGGCGGTCCGCCATATTGGATTTAGAGTAAATTCATTTTATTTTCTTATTTCTTCTCAGCAAACCCTTTCATTTGATACCCATATCATGGGAGTTAACACAAAAAATAACTAGTCCGCCACCTTGGGCTGTCCGTCATATTGGATTTAGAGTAAATTCATTTTATTTTCTTATTTCTTCTCAGCAAACCCTTTCATTTGATACCCATATCACGGGAGTGCGCAAAAAATAAATAGTCCGCCGTCTTGGGCGGTCCCCAAATATTTTGAATTTAGAATGACATAACTTGCAATGTGTATGCAAAATTTCATCTCAATCGGTTGAGGATAACTATTTTAAAATTGAGTTGCAAGATTTGCCCCGAACATACATACAAACAAACACACAAACATACATACATACATTGCAAGTTAAATAAAAGCTTGTAAAAATAGGTCAAGTCTGTGTAATATATTAAAAGAGTATTCGGACAGGTATTAAAACAAAATTGCAGAGAAGTATGTAAAAATATTATTCGAAACTGGAGTGAACTTGCAGGAAGATAACAAAGCTGTAACACAAAGGGTCTCAGAAAAAATCAATTTTGTAACTAAGTAATTATAATTATAAGATATAAATACGCGCTCACGTAAACCTTTCATCAACTATAATTTTTGAATTGCTGAGACAAATAGCGGTAGTCCTTTGTCTTCGTAGATGTGTTACGCTCAATAGATACTGACTGTGAGATAATAAATCTTGTCTCACAATAATAACGATTGAGCGTAATATGGTAATACAAATATATACGACGTGCGTAAATTAAGTAATGAGACTGATATTTAAATTTTTTAATTCGAATATAATTAAAATTCAGTATTGTCTTCTTCAAAATAACTTCCTTGGGAATCCACACAGCACTGGAGAGCGCTTCTATCCCTCATAGCCGTGTTGGAACTCATAT
Organism: Aromia moschata; assembly: GCA_029963805.1. Classification (NCBI taxonomy): domain Eukaryota; kingdom Metazoa; phylum Arthropoda; class Insecta; order Coleoptera; family Cerambycidae; genus Aromia; species Aromia moschata. Next base: position 13,269 of record JAPWTK010001437.1, read on the forward strand.
ACTGGAGCAGCCTTCAGCTGGTCGGTTACAGCCCTTTGAATGTTTTTGATTGATGAAAGGTGATTCTTCAATCTCCGGGAAAAGAAAAATTCGAAAGGACTCAAGTCAGGCGAATAAGGAGGCTGAGGAGTCACATAAATGTTTTGACTGGCTAAAATCTCGTTTACTGAAATGGCTGTGTGACAAAGCGCATTTTCGTGATGCAACATCCAGTTGTTCTTGATGTTTGATCTCACACACATGACCCTTTTTCGAAGTTTTTCAAGAACCTTTCTGTAAAAGTGTTGACTTTCTGTTTGCTCTGGAGGCAAAAAACTCTTGGTGTACAATTCTCTGGACTATCAAAAAAGCAAATCAGCATGCATTTGTCTTGGAGATCTTGTCTTGGAGAGTTTGAAGTGTGTCATTCCATGCTTTGGCGCTTGGTTTCCGGGTCGTACTCAAACGCCCACGTCTCATCACCAGTAATGACACGTTCCATAAAACGGGGATAATTTTCAATCGATTCCAAAAAGTCAAGACACCTTTCTCTCCTGATGTCCATTTGTTCCTGCGAAAGTTTGTTTGGAACCATTTTTGCGCAGATTTTTCTCATCCCCAATTCATTAGTCAAACTCTCATGAACAGTGGTGTGATTCAAATGCAACTCTTCTCCGATTCTTGTCGTCAACCGACGATCTGAACGCACAAGATCCCGTATTCTATCGACATTTCCATCGGTTCTTGAAAATGAAAGCCTTCCGCTGTGTGGTTCATCTTCAATCGACTCTCTTCCTTCTGAAAATACCTTAAACCACCGAAAAACCTGGGCTCTTGAAAAAAACACTGTCTCTGTAGGCGTGTTGAAGTTTTGTAAAAGTGTCTGTTGCGCTGTGTCCAAGTCTGAACCAAAATCAGCTCACCGTTGCTCAAAATTAATGTCACTCAATCTTATACTAAATATGCAATGCAAGTTCCTACCGCCCTTCCAAGTTCCGTCTCCGCAGTGTTGCTAGATCGGGCGCTACGTTGTCAGTCTCATTAATTAATTTACACTCCTCGTATATATAGCACAGGAAGAAAATTACTAGGGAAGTAGCTATGCTATGTATATATCCAATACTTATAACTGATATTTGTAAAAGTAGGTATATCTATCATTAGTTTTCTAAATAAATATCAAAATAATTGAATTTAATGATATCAGAATATATTTATATATTCTTATCTGCCGGTTCTGTTGGGTCAATCGTGACGTTCATTATTTATTCCGGTTTACCGATTTGTGTCGCACACACCCGATCACCCGAGCTTGATAAGAATGATAAGTACAACTTAATAGACTCCCTCAGCATTTCTAAAGATCACAATTTCGACAATTTCCCCTTACCCCTACAGATTGCATATGGAAAAACTTGAGATGTTAATGTGACATATGGAAAAACTTGATATGTAGATAGGTTATGTAAAGTACATTAAAGTACATATATTGCGTGTCATTCTAATAGAATTACAATTCAGTATTGTCTGCTTCAAAATAACTTCGTTGGAAAATCACACAGCGCTGGAGACGGTTCTTCCATTCCTCATAGCAGTGCTGGAACTCATATACTGGAATACCCTTCAACTGGGCGGTAACACACGTTTGAATGTTTTCTATGGTCCCAAAATGACATTTCATTCATTTTTTCAATTTCGGGAAGAGAAAAAAGTCAAAAAAGGACTCACAAGTCAGGTGAATAAGGAGGGTAAGGAGCCACAGGAATATTTTACTAGCTAAAACCTCGTTTATTGAAATGGCTGTGTGACAAGGTGCATTGTATTGATGCAACATCCACTTGTTCTTGATGTTTTGCCTCACACGCATGACCCTTTTTCGAAGATTTTTAAGAAACTCTCTGTAAAAGTGTTGATTTACTGATTGGCTTGGAGACACTCTTCGTGGATAATTCCCTGGCTATCAAACAAGCAAATCAACATACATTTGATCGTCGACTTGCTCATTCCTGTTTTTTGGAGCTGGGAGAGCTTGAAGTGTGCCATTCCATGCTTTGGCGCTTAGTTTCCGGGTCGTACTCAAAGCCACCTCAAACACCCAAGTCTCATCACCAGTAATGACACGTTTCATAAAATGGGGATCATTTTCAATCGATTCCAAAAAGTCAAGACACCTTTCTCTTCTGATCCCCTTTTGTTCCTGCGAAAGGTTTTTTGGAACATTCCCAATTCGTTAGTCAAAATTTGATGAACAGTGGTGTGATTCAAATTTAACTCTTCACCGATCATTATTGTCATCAACCAACTATCTGAACGCACAAGACATTTTCATCGGTTCTTGAAGATGAAGGCGTTCCGCAGCATGGTTCATCTTTAATCTGGATGAAGGACTATCTTGCTTCTGAGAATGCCTTAAACCACCGAAAAACCTTGGCATTTGAAAAAACACTGTCTCCGTAGGCGTGTTGAAGTTTTGCAAAAGTAGGTATCCGTGCGATGTATCCAAGTCTGAAGCAAAACCTGATAGCACACCGTTGCTCAAAATTAATGTCACTCAATTTTAAAACACACTAGGAAAAAAACGGTTTACGAAAACAGTCACAAAGAACAAAAAAATGACTCTAACAAGTGCAAAAAGTTCTGAAGGTGCATTACATGTTAACCTACCGCCCTTCCAAGTCCCGTCTCTGCAGTGTGGCTAGATCAGGTTGCTACAAATATGCCACAAGCTAAGCAACTTTAATTTTTCATACAGAACATCCGGTGTATTTCTTTATTTGTCAATTCTCCTTTAATTTCTAAAAAAATGTATGAACCATGTGTTAGATATTTGCTAAACCAATTTTGCTGCGACTTTTGTTTATAAATGCAAGTTTAAAAATAACAATACAAACTATTCTTAAAGGTATTATCAGCGATGCTAAAATTGCTAAAAATTTTCTGCGGATTGTGCTATACCACTCATACTTTCTTAAAAGGCCTCTTATTCATGAAGCCCTTATAACTCCCTGATTTAATTGATGGAAAGACAAGTTACAATAGCTAGCCTCTAATTAAGGACACCAATATGCCGAATATAATTTACTGTATGTTGTTAATAAGTGTGGCTAAAGTATAATTTGATACTAGAATATGAGTATAAGTTAGCAGTAAATTATTTATGAAATAAAAATATGTTGCTTTGTAATACATATTTTAATAACAATGTAAAACACCCTGTGCAAAGCGAGTAATTAGGGGCATAATGAACATAGGTTCTAAAAATTGATAATTTATTCAAATATATACTTTCATTACAAAGTTAATATTTTATAGGATATCCATTAATATATTTTAAAATCCTCAATCTGGTTGGCAAGAATATTGTAAGCTTCTCACAATATTGATCAGAAGATTTCTCGAAATTGACACACTCCTTCATAAAGTTCATCAAAATTTCGACAGTTTATTTTCTCAATTTCTTTTCAGTTATTTATAAAAGTTTTCAATTGGGTTCTATACATGTAATCGAAACATATTTGGGTTCTGTAACATTATAAAACTGAAATGAAATCAATCCATGACTTGACAAACTTTGTGTTTAGGTCATTATCTTGCTGATGTCACTAAGTTAAGTGTCATAGTGTGTGATTCCATAACGCTTTCTTTTACATGAATGTATTGATATTGATCTATTCCACCCCATATATGACACTACCTACCTACTATCTTCCATCCCCATATCAGTACACTTCTTCCACCAAACTTAATCAAGAGAAAAGTAAAATTAATTGAGTGAGTGGATTTCGACGGCCAATGACATGCTAGTCGTTCTCCACGGTACGAATTCAATCCCCGGTACACACAAAAATTGATAAAATTGAGTGGAACAATTGTACTAATATATGGGATGTTTTTCATGGAAGGGTCCTGTATCCATTTAGATCTCATATGTAGAGTCGAATGGATCAAGAATCAATATTGAACCATATACTTTAATAATATGGCACTAACTCGGTGGTATCAGCAAGATAACGATTCCAAACATAAAGTTCGTCAGGTCATGGAGTACTTTCACGAAATTATAATTCAATGAATTACCTATTATGTAAGCCACACCAGATATGATTTCACCAAATATTAAGCGTAATGCGCAACTTGTAACACACGTCCTGAATGAGAGATTTCCAAGGGACTGGATAATGATGGGACACTCGAACCTTTGGCTATAAAATAACCATAGCAATTGTTTGTCACTGGCTAAGTTGTTGTCAAAGTATGTAGTTCCGTTAATGGGAACTACTTAAACAGTGCTTTTATTTTTATATTCAAATCCACAAGTAACCCTACGCTAATGTTACTTTGACATCGTTAAAGTAACGTCCTTGCAATATTTCTTTGAAAAAAAAACAGAAATCACAGTGAACATGAAACCGTTTTATATTAGTGATAATACAAAAGTGAACAAAAACGCAGACAAAAATATGTTTAATTCTACACAAAAAATAAGTAATAAGAAAATCTTAAAAAAAGAAAACAAATCATGAGGCAGAAAACAAAATAATAGTTTTTAATGCAGTGGGTTTTAACCTATTGCAAACATGTTACAGCAAATGTATTCCTTTCCACACTTGCATATATTGTAACTTATTTTCATCGTTTTAACTCTTCTGTTTTTGAAGACGTGGACTCTTCATGTCTTATCTCTCAATGCAAGTTCAAACGTGCCACAAAACCGCACACAATCAGTTGTAATATGTAAAATGTAGCGATTACGCCATGCCTCAATTTTTCATTATGCAATTCAATGTTTCTTCAATATGCAGCACCTAGTTGAGCTACAATGTTTACTTTCCCAAAAAACGTAAATTGCACATTTTTCACACGTTGTGCTGAGACTGCATACTTTTTAATTCATTCGGCCAAATTTAAATCAGTCAATCCCATTTTGCTTCCAATTTACTTCCTCTTCTATGCCGAATTCTATCTTGGTTGTTACCCCTCGCTTTTTTTAAGCATTCGAGAAAGCTGGAGTTTATTCGAGACAGGTTTAGGAGTAAATGCAAAAAGGCCGATGCTTCTAAATTTACTTTGCAGGTTCTTTTTAATTGAGTAACGGCACCTACAATCCAGTGGCGGCCGGTTGAATTTGACATGCTCGTATTTTCGTAAGGAGGCATGGGACCCACACCATAATTTAGGGGGTGGTTACTACACCTAAGTAGAGGGCTAATAATGGCAAAAAGTCTTCAGGGAAAACTTGTGAATTATTTTGGCTCGAAAAAATGGCTGCCTCCGGGCAAATCTTAGAAACGGCTTGCAAAATATTTGCGAAATATTTTTTTTCATAATCACCGAGTACATACATTTTTTTTTATATACTTCTGATTTTCTTGATAGTTTGATATCTGTAGAAGTTATGGTAATTTGAATTTTATTCATCCCATTTCGTCTGTGAGATTTTACAATAGTTTCTTTACATATCTTTACGTAAAATAAGAATTTTGCAAAAATCGCAAGTATAAAAAAATGTATTTACTCGGTGATTATGAAAAAAAAAATATTTCGCAAATATTTTGCAAGCCGTTTCCTAGATTTGCCCTCAGGCAGCCATTTTTGGAAAAAAAAATCGCAAATTTTCCCTGAAGATTTTTTGCCATTATAACCTTCTACTTAGGTCTAGTAACCACCCTCTAAAATATGGTGTAGGTCCCATGCCTCCTTACGGAAATACGAGCATGTCAAATTCCACCGTCCGGCACTGCTACAATCTGTTTAAAATAATGAGAAACTCATCCTTGGTGATGGTTCCCTTATATCTTGATTAGTGTTTCCAATTATCTAATATGCCACGCCCAATATTTTTTTTAGTGAATCAAAAACTCCTACAATGATACGGAACGGATTTGAGATAACCCTTGTCTAAGTAGTTGTGAATCACCCATTATTATTGTTATACATTAGAAAATGTTATACATTAGAAAATGTCTTGATTTTATTTTTCCAAATATTTCCAGGCCACAGTACGATACAGTATGGTTGTTCGTAAGTTCGTAAGTGCCAAAAAGGACAATAATGAATTAAATAATATGTTCTTAAATAATATGTTTGTGACAAGCTACAACTGATAACAGCGTTGTAGATAACTTACATTGATACAGGATATAGTTCACGTAAATTAGACTGTTTAAGGGGACAGACCAGTGTAAACTAACACAATTTTTAAGAACATTTTTACAAGTGGAATTTTAAAAAAGCCTTAGGATTTTGGTCGCAGATTTGAGTCCATATCAGGCCTAGGTCATTGTGTACCGTTGAATGGTGGGCACCCCTCCCTCCACACTGTAGTTCTGAAACCAAAACAAAATTATTTGAGTAATCTTATCATATCATCTATGTTAATTCCTAAGTTGAATCATATTTTTAACCGCGTGTACAACTATTCAAAACAAACATTTTATCCAAGTAACTCAAACCTATACCTACTTGGCCACATAGAATATTTGGGTGCATTCTATTTTCGTCCTGTCAGAAACTGTTATATTTATCATCTAATAAAGGGTATAAAGAACGACTTGGCAACAACCACCAGTAAATTCAAAAACTAATTTTAAATTTCGATTTTGTCGTTTCTTGGAAACTACGTTTAAATACCTAAATGTAATATTTTCAAATTTGGATGTGTTTTAACTATATTTTTGTGAAGTGGATATTTCTGAAATCGTTTTTGTTTTAATTATATTAATTTAATAATTTGCCACATTATTATGAAATTAAGTCTTTGGTAACGAAACCGCTGCACGCGGAATCTCTGCTTTCATGTTGTTGTTTTTTTTTTTTAAATATTCTCTATAAAAGGTTATAGATACTGTTGTTACATGTACCAGTAAATATTTAGTGATGTGATATTTATAATGTTATTTATTTTTATTATGAGAACAAATTATATATATTGGGTGTCTCAGCTTTTAGTTTACAGACTTTATCTGCTCACCCAGGATAGTTAGCAAAAACAATTATATACAAAAGTTACTTGAATTCATGAGGCCTATAAAATGACATATTCTGTTTGACATGTGCTAGTGACCTTGAGGTTATGTCAGTGTCAATATGTTTTTTAAATACAACACCCTGTATTTTTCGACATTTTTGTATTTACCGAACAATTCTACACATATTTCATGTAACATACCCTATACCTATCTTCAACCGTTTTCGAGATTTTCAAAGTCAAACAGCTATTATTTCACAATACAAAGAATTTTCAGTTTGCCTTGTCAGTTTTGAAACAATTGAGAGGTATTGTTAAGTAATTTTAATCAGATCAATGGGATATTTCAGTAATTATAAGAAATTAGTTTAATAAATTTTCAAATTGAGCTGGCAAACAAGGCAAACTGAAAATTCTTTGTATTGTAAAATAATAGCTGTTTGACTTTGAAAATCTCGAAAACGGTTGAAGATAGGTATAGGGTATGTTACATGAAATATGTGTAGAATTGTTCGGTAAATCCAAAAATGTCGAAAAATATAGGGTGTTGTATTTAAAAAACCTATATTGACACTAACATAACCTCAAGGTCACTAGCACATGTCAAACGGAATATGTCATTTTATAGGCCTCATGAATTCAAGTAACTTTTGTATATACATTTTTTTTGCTAACTATCCTGGGTGAATAAATAAAGTCTGTAAACTAAAAGCTGAGACACCCTGTATATTAATGTCCGGGAAAGTATGCTGTCACGCAGAGCCGGCACTATACAACTACAGTGGACGCCGCTTATAAGACTCACTTTGGGACCAGCAAAAAGTGAGTCTTATAAGCGGATGAACCTTATAAGCGAAGGGGGAAAAACAACATTTTAGAATGTATGTAATACACAAACTTTATTTTACCTGTGAATAAATATAATACAACACAATAGCGTGTTATTTACTTATAAAAAAAGGTAACTCTTCAAATACATACGTACAAACTACAAACATACATAATCAGTTCAAAGTTTAAGATGGTTTAAAGTTTTTTTTTATTTTTGTTTGTTTTTTGTTACTTTCCATCATTTCAATTATGTATTTTTCATAAACTGAGTCTTTTATCCGAAGTGGTGGAGTCTCATAACAGAGTTTTTTTCAATGTATTCGGATACGTCCGGACTGTTTCTGGCGATTTTGAGTCTTATAGGCGATTGAACCTTATATATGTGAGTCTTATAAACGGCGTCCACTGTATATGATAATTAAAATATAAATCGACTTTTTTAAACACATATTTCTTGTTCCGTGTATATCCACGCCACTGTTCGTGCGTAGAATGTTGTCCCGAAAGAAGTTTGAGCCGGAACCCTGGACGCCGTAATACACTTTCTCCGTAAGAAGCTGCTATTCCGGTAGCGACTTGCCGGCGGTGTAAACGGGTCGATAAAGGTAAAGGAGCGAAAAAAAGGTATTTTCGACTTTTAGGCACGAAAAAAAAAGTTGAGTAAAAAATAAAAAGTATCAAGTTATAGCGCTTGAAAAGATGAATAAAATTGTTTTTGGATCATTAAAATCGGTTGATAACTTTTTACACAAAAAAAATAAAAACCACGAAAATTAGCGATTTTTCGATGTTCAATTACTCGGTCTGTAATTATCGTAGAAATATCTTCCTCAAATTGTAGGGCTCAAATTGTAGGGTTTTCCAACACCTATCTACAGTTAAATTTTTGTCAAAAAATATTAATAAGTTTTCGCGCAAATTGCGAAAAAGTAAAAACAGGTACTTTAGTAAAACGGCCCCTATTTCCACAATAATTGTCGTAGAGCAATTTTAGAGCAAAACGCTACGTGTTCTTGAAGACTTCCTCTACAACCATATCAAATTTGAAGTCGATCCGATAATAATAAGTACCTCAAAAGCGCGTCTGAAAAATGTGCAATTTTAGAGAGCGGCCGCGTGGACGCGGTGGTGGGGGAACGCACGTGATCGTTTTCTTGGCGCCCGCTACGCCTGCGGAAGAGAAAGTTCTCCCACCACCGCGCCACTTCCCCTTCGCTCGTGCGTCCACGCGGCCGCTCTCTAAAATTGCATGTTTTTCAGACGCGCTTTTGAGGTACCTACTTATTATTATCGGATCGACTTCAAATTGGGTAAGGTTGGAAGGGTTCAAAAACACCGTGGTTTTTTACAAAATTTGTTTTTTGCCAATTTTTTTGTGGAAAAGGGCCCCCTTTTTTAAAATCCCCTTTTTTTTTTTTTGGGGGTGGGGGGGGAAAAAAAAATTTTTTTTTAAAAAAAAATTTTGGGGGGGGGGGGGGGAAAACCCCTCCCCCGCGCGCCCCCTGGCGGTTTTTTTTTTGTTTTGGGTTGGGGGGGGGGGAAGGGGTGTTGTGTTTTGGTTTTTTTGTTTTTTTTTTTTTTTTTTTTTTTTTGTTTTTTTTTTTTTTTTTTTTTTTTTTTTTTTTTTTTTTTTTTTTGTTTTTTTTGTTTTTTTTTTTTTTTTTTTTTGGCCCAAAACATTTTCATTCGATTTGTACGATGTTTCTCCTAATTATCACATTGAGAAAGTGCCGCAACTAGTTATTTTAAAAAATAATCTACGCCGCCTGGACTAACAGTCGTCACCATTTGAGAATAGACTTAACAGGACGATTGAAAATTACAAGGATTTTGCAATAGACGGATCACATATTTTATGTATTCCTTGCAATCGTCGATATAGATCGCCGAGAGTGTAAAAGACATTTAAATTCGAATATCCATCAAAAAAATATAACTGGTACGGTTAGAAAAGAGAAATTTAGATTTGATTTGTGCATGATGTTTTGCGCATGTAGCCTTGCGTGGAACGTGGTCGACGATATTTACTTTAGACGTTTTTTTACCAAATATGTATCCGATTTTCATTGCCTAGTAACCATACATTGCGTAAAAACAAGAAGACTAGAACTAAGGAGACCGAACTGCGGCTTTTCGCTGTATAACGCGACGGGCTCGAATATGTCCGCCTCCAGAGGCGCTGTAAACAGTTGTGTACCCTGGTTGCTACGGTATATAAACAGATATCTATACGTATACCGTGGTTCTGTACTAATCTGTGTGCGTTAGAGGTTAGAGTCCGTGTGAATGTCCGTGGTGCGAATACATTTGACAGACGCTCGATATTTTTCGTTAATTTGTTGTTATTGAATATTATATTGAATCTGCACAAGTAATGTCTTTGCAATTACAAATTTTCGCAATGATCAATATGAAAATGTACTCAAAACATTTCATGTTACGTGCTTCAACGTTAACAATACAACAAAGGAAAATATTTCGTTTCATACATACATCAGTAATTTGAAATAATGTCCGGTTATTCAGACCGCTTCTTATATCACACAATGCAACACAGCACTTTTGAACCATATTTATTTTTGTATGTATTTTTGTTAAAGCCAAACGGCATGTAAGCACCCGCTTTGACAGCTTAATGATAAACGTCATATAAAACCATAGCATGGTTTTCTATGATAAACATTCACATGTGGACCGCTGCTCATCACCTGACTTGAGTACATTACTGTTTACAGCGCCTCTTGGAGGCGGACAGATTTGATCCCTAGATACCGAACGAGTTCGGTCTCCTTAGTTCTAGACTTCTTGCGTAAAACATATTTACAGAAGACATATCAACGTGTCATGCGAAATATCAAAGAGGCATAGGTAATAAATTTCTGTGGCTGACAGTGGACGTAACAACGAATTTAATAAACGGGTTTTGCAAACAGCGGCTAAAATTATAGAAATAGTAGTAACACGTGTATTATTATCCTCTGTATATATAAAAAATAATAATGTACTGATGTTAGTGACAACAAAAAACTGTTAGTGATGCAAACAACTGTGCGATATTCGTGAAAATCATGTGCCTGTTGTGTCGTCCTTTGTCCTTGTGAACTCTTTCGAATTTGCATCTTTAACTCCCAGTAGATGGAACGATCATGTTCCTAAGACCATATATACAGGCCAAATCGCTCACGTTATGGTAGTATGGTATACATTATTAACACATTTTTACTCCTGTCTTTTGATCCCTCATATGTCATCATGATGGATTACGAGTCGGGCACTGCGTTACAGCATATACGCTCGGAACCCTATAAATAAAGTTTGGAAATTTGTGCTACAAAGCAGGGCTCAACACAATAAAACTCTATGATAATGAAAGCATAAACCGTATTTTTAAGCGCCTTGTGAATTATATACGCGTGTACTTCTTACCCGTGCATACCCACGCCTCTGACCGATCCTTCCCGATGTCCCGGGACTCATGTCTGCGCGGAAGTACGCCGCTCTCATGCGGGAACGCTGAATAGGTAAATGCAGTCTTACATTTACTTATGATTTTCTTAATATTTGTTATACCTTAATCAACAGGGCCCAACCCTGTACAATGAAATTACTACTGCAAAGAATATGCGATTTCAAGTATTACAGAGAATTAAAATTAATCAATATTAATTATAGGTAGTTCTGGGATTACCCAAGGTTCTGCAAAGTTCATAAGAAACGAGATATATTGCATGACCTTTAAACAAAACAGCACATAATGTGATAAAAAATTGTACTGTTTATTAAGTATAAAACAAAAATACTGATAAAACTAACGGTAATCAGTAAGCTTGGCGAAAACGAGACGCTCTACAGAGGGAGACGCACGTGTAAAACACGAAAGAAACTAGTAGCCTTCCTCACGTTTGCAATAGTTGATTATGAAATTATATGACACTATTCAATATACTAGGTTGTCCCATAAGTTCCCGGACACCCTCGACAAAAAAATCATTTTATAGTAACATTTATTATCAAACAATAATTACACAGCCACAAAAATAAATTTTTTTGGCCCAGGGGTCTGACTATGTTTACTGCATCCGAATCCGTATCCAGTGAATCCGAATCCATGGTCAGATTGACCCCATCACGTCAGGATTTCGCCATAACCTCGAAAACCCCTATAATCAACGCTGTTTAGTCCCGTAACATTGTTACTCAAGCTTTAAACTAAAAAACCAATCTGTTAATCCACATAAACCCATAACCCTATAACCCCAGAACCCCATAACCACTAACCGTATAACCTCGTAACCCCATAACCCGGATACAAAAGAAAATAAATCAGCAAAGTCAATCTGCATTATATCAATGTTACAAAACAAGAACCCATAATCCTATAACTCCATAACTCCATAACCACTAACCGTATAACCCGGTAACCCCAAAACCACGTAGCCCCATAACCACTAACCCTATAATCCCGTAACCCTATAATCCCGTAACCATGTTACTAAAATCGTCATACTCAATCTCTCACAGCAAAACAATTATCGTGGCATGGATTCCACAATTGTAAAGCTATTAAACCCTATAATCTCAAAACCCGACAAATTCTAATTAAAAATACCATATCTCTAAAGTATCGGACTCAATTGTAAATCTATTTAATATTTGTAAAACTGTCAGCATCAATATTATGCTGTACACCGATGTACACCGCGAGGAGGTTGCGTGAAAAAAAGCGAACCTATTAAAGCTGTTATGGAAGTTATTGGGGTTATGGGGTTATTTAGTTTAATGAAATGGGTTTACGGAATCTTCAACACCTGAGAAATTGCCATAATGCAGATTGCCTGTGATGATTTATTTATTTTTTTGGTTAGCAGGGTTACGGGAGGGGTTACGGGGTTTTGGGGTTACGGGGTTATAGGGTTAGTGGTTATGGGTTATGGAGTTATAGGGTTATGGGTTCTTGTTTTGTAACATTGATATAATGCAGATTGACTTTGATGATTTATTTTCTTTAGTATCGGGGTTGTAGGGTTACGGGGTTATAGGGCCCATGCTTATGGGGTTATGGGGTTATAGGGGTTATGAGTTTATGTGGATTAACAGATTGGTTTTTTAGTTTAAAGCTTGAGTAACAACGTTAAATGACTAAACAGCGTTGATTATAGGTTTTTGAGGTTATGGCGAAATCCTGACGTGATGGGTTAATCTGACCTTGGATTCGGATTCAGCGACCCCGAAAACATACAGTAAACATAGTCCGACCCCTGGGCCAAAAAATTTTTTTTCTATCGCGTGCCGTAGTTTTCATTTCCATTCTATAGCCTCATTGTTCGTGGTTGATGGGCGGCCAGACCTGGTTTGACCTCTAAGGCTGGTCTCGCCGTTGTTGAAATGCTTGAACCATTAGACAGCTGTAGTTTTGCTCTTGCCTTCCACTTCGTAAATTTCCTTGGCTGCCGTCCTTACACTCAGCCTCTTTTTCCAATAGTGGTGCAGAAATACGCGAATTGCAATTCTTTCCTCAATCATTTGAGACCATAGAAGTTACTGTTGGGAACATAAAAGTTGAGAACATAAAAGTTAATTTTCAATTACAACTATAAAAATAAATACCTACAGTATTTTAAAGAGAAGTAAAAATGCTACAGAATAATACCAAACATGAACCGATTTGATTAAATATCATAGAGGAATTTTATATCAAAAATTGAAGCTTCAAGTGTTCGGGAACCTATGGGACAACCTATTATTACATATAGCAGAGGCTGTACAACAGCGGGACTATCCACAACCAGCTACAGTACAACCAGCTATCGCGGGAATGCTGAAATAAATACAGACTGAGGCGATCCCCATCACATGCTGCGTGAGTTGCCTATGCGTTGCGTTGCCATATGCCAACTTTAGTAATCTTCTATATATATATAAATGAATTGACGTTTGTTAGTCTCACTAAAACTCGAGAACGGCTGGACCGATTTGGTTAATTTTGGTTTTGACATATTTGTAGAATTCCAAGGAAGGTTCAAAAGGTGAGAAGAAATTGCAAGGAAAATAGTAAAAACAACGATTTTATTTTCCCATACAAACCGTTCGTACCTGTCAAACAGGGTGCGTTCAGAAATTAATTTTGCGACTAAACTTATAAAGAGAAATTCAGAAATCAATTTCTTTACTCATTTGAACCTTTCTATTGAACTTTGACACATTATTTAATTCTGAGGCGGTACGAAGTTCGCCGGATCAGCTAGTCAGTTATAAAAAATATAAATTACTGATTAGATTATACAGCCACACAAAAAAATATTTTTCGGGTTCGAGGGTCAGACCATGTTTACTATCCGAATCTGGGGTCAGAATAACGGTATCTGGCTATGGTTTCCATAGCCTCAAAAAAAAACATTTTTGAGCTCTATACCGATAAATCCTTCACATCAAACCACTTAACCCCTGGAAACCATAACACAATAACCCCATGATACCTCGAAACCATAACTCCATAATCATATCCAACCTCATAACACCATAACCCCATAACTCCATTGCCCCCAAATCAAACGAAAACAGTTCATCTCAGGCAATTTGTATTAATGCAAATTTTCAAGGACATTCAGGATACGTTCTAACAGTGAAATGAAACGTAATAACCCCATAATATAACCCAATAACCCCCTAACTCCCCGTAACACCATAACCCCATAACCCCAAAGCCCCATAACCCCATATCAACCAACACCTGTTCATTTCTGGCATTCTGTATTAATACATTTTGTCACGGATATTCAGAATAGTTTTGACCAGCCGGATCAAATGTTATAAACCCATAATACCATTAAACAATGATAGAACCATCGGCATTAGGTTACTCGACGTATACCGCGGGAAGGTTGAACGATCGGATTTTGTACATCATATAGCTGGGGGCTGTTCACTCTTAAATGTGAACCCTGCCTCACCACTCTTAAATGTGAATGCCTACCTGAAATGTGATATTTAGTATGAGACCAACTCTATAGATGGCGCAACCAGCTTAGTTAGTTATGTATAGTTGGTACTGGTTAAAAAAAGAGATTGGTAGTCCGGAAGAACTAGTTCAGTCCATGCGCCCAAATGTTTAATATTTATAATTTGAATTATGTTCTTACGTTATGTATTTATCTGGGCGTATCGATTGAATTGGTTCTAAGTAAAACCAAAACAAACCTAAGTTTTGTAGTTTTTGTGTTTAATTTGTTCCCATATGTTAATTTATTTTGTGTTTTATTTGTTTATTGGGTATTATATATTCTTATTTGAGACAGAAATTAGTTGAGTTAATATTACATTAAAAGAAGGAGAACTAGAACTGGTACCAGATGTGTGTTATAAATGAAACTTCATGTAAAAAGAAAGTTATGCCTTTACTTTTTTTAGTTTATATAAATGGCTAGTTGGAAATAATTTATACTTAAATGTGATTTTTTGTCTTGTGTATAAATGTGATTGTGAATGCGTATGAATGTGAACGTGAAATGTGGTTGTGAATAAAGGGAATTTTACATCTAAAACAATTGATTTTGGTATTTAATGGTTTCAATATCTCAAATATTCTCCTTTTCATCACAGCATGTCTGTAAAATTTATTTTTAGACATTATTTCTTGAGGAACGGTTTGAAATACAGTTTGTGGACTTTTTAAGTGTTCCCTTGTGGACGAAACGTATATATATATTATATTATATATCATATTTAGTTTATGCTAGATAAGGATAAAATCTTTATGTAACCAAGTATGATTATGCTATTCTTATATACATACGTTTTGTCCATAATGGAACTCTTAAGAGTCCGCAAACTGTATTTTATGTTTGAATATTTTTTTGAATATAGCGCCATCCGCCATATTAGTTAAAATTAGTTTGAGACCAATTCAAGAGAGATGGCGCTTCACGGTTTCATTTAATTCTATGAGAGAGTTCCATCTATCTCTTCTTTTATCTATGCATATAGCCTTATCTTATAAAGCCGGGCACAGACATGCGGTATTCGGCGAATCGCGATTATTCGCTATTCACCGAGTAACGAGTAAAATTAATTTGTATTTGGCGAACAGGGTGCACACACATTCGGCGTAGTTGCCAAGACTGCTCGGTGTGGGTACAACGAATATTCGTTCAAATTCAAATGGATAGTGAAACAATGATAATTGATGCTGCTGCCTTTATAGTTATGAATTGTGCATATTTTTGTAGCTGTAGATATTTTGTACATGTAGATGTAGTTTTGTAGATGTAGATTCCTTAACTTTATTCTGACAAGCCCTAAACGACGCCATTAGCGAATCTTTTTTTTTCTTTAACTGCAACAGAATATCTCCCGCCCATGTTTCTTTCTATTCTTTTCCAAGCATCATAGACAAGATTTCTGTTTTTATGAAGCCATTGTGCCCTGAATTCCATACTATCGATTCAGCTTCATAGAAATCCAAAAATGCCAATATATTCTCATTATTCCACTCCTTTTTTACAAATAAAATATACTAAATTTGCCCACAAATACAAAAATACCACACGTAATTTGCGCGAATATGTGTATCGAGTGCAATGGCGAATATTCGTCTCCTTTGACTCGGGCCAAAATACCGACAGACAGTGGGAAACACCGAATAGCGAATATTCGTCACGAGCAACCCATACACACTAGTCGCTACTTGCCGAATAGCAAATATTTGTTATTCGGTACTCGCCGAATACCGCATGTCTGTGCCCGGCTTAAAACCATGACGGCATCTAAGCCGCAATCCAGGGACTCCGTTCATTCCGTTGCCCGCCGTCACCACGAGGAGGTGCCCTGGATGCAGACGCACGCAATTTTGGGAATCTCCTTTGTAGTGGTGTTATGGGGTTATTACTTTTCATTTCACTGTTCGAACGTATCCTGAGTGTCCGTGAAAATTTGTATTAATACAAATTACCTGAGATGAACTGTTTTCGTTTGATTTGGGGGCAATGGGGTTATGGGGTTATATGATTATGGAGTTATGGTTTCGAGGTATCATGGGGTTGTTGCGTTATGGTTTCAAGGAGTTAAGGTGTTTGATGTGAAGGGTTTATCGGTATATAGCTCAAAAATGTTTTTTTTGAGGTTATGGGAAACCCTAGCCCGATGGGGTTATTCGGGCCCCTAGATTCGGATTCAGCGACCCCAAAAACGTATAGTTAACATGGTCTGACCCCCGAACCCCAATTTTTTTTTGTGGTTTCTTTGTTATTAAAGTGTTAAAATTAAAAAAATAGTATTTATAATATATTTTCAAATTTAATAATAAATTAATATTACGTAGATCAAGTACTACGGTTATAATCCTATAGAGTAAATGATTTTCGAGATATTTAACTCGATCAACAACTAGTTTTATTTAATTAATTCGACTTACGATGTTTTTTACTCTGATTTTTTTTTTTGTAAATCAAAGAACAAAGGACCCCGCACACACCTTATGGAAAATGGTTCTCGGTCAATTTTTTTGAAACTTTGGGAATCCGTTCTCCTTGATGTCCCAATCAAAAGTCTTAATGGGCACTTTAAGTTAATTAGCTTTAAGTCCAATAATGGACAGTTTTCGAGTAATTGGACGCTTGCGGTCCACGCGTGAGTGGCGCATTATTTATAGATAAATGTCCGATTCCGCTATTTTATATATAATAAAAATATACTGATAGTCCGTGGTTCTAATTTTTAAATATTCAGCATTAATTTAGGACAGAATCATACATAATAATCATGATTTTAGATTTTCTGAAGATAAATTATGAAAAAAAATTAGAAGCTTTTAAGTTTTCTTACTGCGTACTTGAATTAGCATTATCCAAGGAGCACCACGAGGAGGTTTCCAGTTTGCTCCTATACACGACACACACAGAAATTCTAAATCATGATTATTATGTATGAATCTGTCCTAAATTAATTCTGAATATTTAAAAATTAGAACCACGGACTATCAGTATATTTTTATGATATATAAAAGCGGAATCAGACATTTATCTCCAAAATAATGCCCTACTCACGTGTGGACCGCAAGCGTCCAATTACTCGAAAACTGTCCATTATTGGACTTTGTGCCCATTGAGACCAGGATGTTGCGAATATTCGCATCCGCGGAGCTTCCGCATAGATTTGGACATCTGCATCCGCGTCCGCATCCGCAATAATCAATGCGGATGTTCATGCGGATGCGAATGTAATGCAAGTTGCGCCAAGAAAGACATTAGGCGGGGCCGGCAAATGGCGCGTGCCGTTCGCACGTGACAATGACCAATGGGAGCGAAAATATTGGTGACAAGATCCGTGCGTTTGCTGCTCTTAGATGGTGGAGTGTTCATCGAGAGGAATTTAAGATATTATCACCGATACATGAAGATTTTTATCCACTCCGCAGGCAGTGTTCCTAGCGAACAATTATTTAGTAGCGCGGATTTAATTTACGAACCTCTGCGTAACCGCCTTGAATCAGAAAAGGCGATAATATTACTTTTATTAAGTATAATGCTCCTATTTTAACTTCACTTACTAATATGAAAATAAGTAAGTGAAGTTAAAAAAAATAGGAACATTATACTTAATAGGTACTAATTTTCATTAGGGGGTAACACCCATTCTAGCGACCGAAAACAGACCTAACTAAGAATTTATTTTGGGATAATGAGAAAAGGAAGAGTATTTCTTTTTAGAGGGGTTATTAAACATGTATTGAAGTATAAACAAAAATTTTTATTGTTATTTTAATACAAAATGGCGGAGATACAGCCAATCTTCGACAGCGCCTTTTTTTTAAGGACCTTCACGGCCGGACAAATTTCTCAGAAAACTGAAGACCTAGAACAAAAAACGAAAAATTTTCTTAATCTACATACTATTGGCTAGAGAAGTACGTAGGGGTTTGTTTTTAAATCGATTTTTGTGCAAGTGGCGCACTTATGAAAAAAAAAAAAAAACTCGATTTTCGGCCAAAAAATCGGCAGTAAATTGTTTATAAAAAAATTAATTTTCATCGAATCAAAAAACGGCTACGTACTTCTACGGAAAATGTAATTGGGAAGCTACAGTTAAAATTTCAGATTGATCCAGTTGAACGGTCTCCGAATAATCTTTCCGGCCAGTTCGAAAAAAGTGGTTTCGATAAAAACGCGTTTAAAGTTTTGTGAGCACTTAAATTCTCAAAATCTCTTACCTTTAATCTGCGATGCCTGCTCCATACATTTGACCATCTATATTGATGTTCGCCTCCTCCTCTTCCTTTCTGGATGATTTTAAAGACAATCGGGCCTTTTTTGCTGCATGAGCGCTCAGAAAAAAATCCGAGAGCGCGAAATTTCGAAAATGACGCGCTCAGAAAGTGTGGCAAAATTGAAGTAAAACCTGTTCAATTTTTTTTCGCTGGGGACCAGTTTATATCATTTTTATGACCCTAAAATACAATTTAAGCCAAAAAAAAAATCTATTTTTTCAAAATCCTAGAGTGATGTTACCCTTAATAAAAATATTAATAATTACTTTATCATTGTTTTAATTCTTCATTCATATACTATATTTATATAAGATCTTAAACATCCGCATCCGCATCCGCATCCGCGGATGTGAAAAAATCGCCATCCGCAACATCCCTAATTGAGACTTTTGATCGGGACATCAAAGGAGAACGGATTCCCAAAGTTTCAAAAACATTGACCGAGAACCATTTTCCAGAAGGTGCGGGGTCCTTTGTTGTTGCACTTAACACTTTAAACGCAAATATCTTTTAAACGGTCTATCGGAGCGGCATTTAAATGGAATATTTTTTCTGTCAACAAATGATGAAAAATTAACTATTTTTTATAAAAACATAAATTTTCTAAGACTCAAAAAAACAGACCATTTTTTATGTATTCAGAAAGCTGCAGAGTGCGCCCTATACAATTTACAATAAATTGATTAACAAATCAAAATTCCTCTCCTCAAAAACTCCCGATCACCCAATTTTTGTAAAAAAAATTGCTCTTGAAAGAAGTTATTTACGGAGATCGAAAATAAAATTATAATATTAACACCCTGCAACTTGCTTAACAATAACTTTTGAATTAAGGTAAGTTTGGTTAATAGTAATATTCTTATCCAAGGAATGTGTAGCTTCGCTGTGGCCCCTTAATAATGGAGATCCTGTATATAGAAAAAATGCAATACGTTGAGCGTTTCGTGTGACAAAAAAATAAACGTTTTTCACAAAAAAAATTACATTTAAAAAGTAACTCACATGAACAAAGTACATTGGAAGAGGGGAAAACTAATTGTTATTCACACACAAGGACGAAACGTGCTAAAACAAAATGCTCTGTTATGAAAGAAAATACGAGAATTTCAAATTCTGCCAGTAGCCAATGATCATTTCGACAAAGAGTTGCGACGCCCAATTTATAATTTTGACGTTAAGCGACGCAACGCTCGCTTTTTCCGATAACGACCAAATTTTCGCATGTATGTATTGGTAAACGAAATGCAGTTAACTCAATTTGTAATTTCAAGAAAAATACATATATCCATAAGGAAAAATATGTTGGACATCGCAACGTCAAAAGTCGAAATGGTAAATAATGTATATATTTTCTGTTATGTATAAATAAAATACTGCTGAATCGATTTCCGAAATAAAAGATACAGGTCATCATAAAAAAACGTCGTGACGCTTAGCGTCGAAATATTTTAATATACAGGGTTTGTCCGGAAAGTAATGTCAGTGAGCCTTGAAAAATGGTTTTTATTGATTCTATGTGTACAAATCTTTAGAAACATTCAAAATACATTCCTCCTGCGTCCACACATCGGTTCCAGCGGGTCTTCCAGGCATCAAAAGCCGCACGGTAGTCGTTTTCCGGAATCGCCTTTAAAGCGTCGGTGCAAGCCTTCTGAATGTTTTTCACCGACCCAAAATGCTGTCCTTTCATTGGGGTTTTGAGGCGCGGAAACAGAAAAAAGTCTGGGGGGGGCACATCGGGGCTGAAGGGAGGCTGGGGAACAACGGTGATGCCTGCCTTGACGAGGTAATCGGCACAGAAGGTCGAAGGGCATTGTGTAGTGAGCTTTTTGAGATGTCTTGGCGGACGCGATTCACCCTGCGTTTCAGCCGCTACAGCACCTCGACGTAAAACTTTCCGGTTACGGTTGTCCCCTGCGCTACGAACTCATGATGGACCAATCCCCGGCAATCAAAAAAGATAATCAGCATTGTCTTGATCGTTGACCTGGACATCCTGACCTTCTTGGGGCGACGGAGTTCGACGTGTGCCATTCCGCACTTTGCCTCTTCGTCTCCGGATCGTATTCAAAGACCCAACATTCGTCCCCGGTAATGACGTCATCAAGGAAAGCGGGGTTGTCTTCGCAGGTGTCCAAAGTTCTTGGCAGGTTTCGACGCGCCTCGCTTTTTGATCGTCCGTTAGTACTTTTGGCACGAGCTTCGCGCACACCTTCCTCATTCCTAAAGACTCCGACACAATTTCGTGAACAATGGTTTTCGTAATGTTTCGGAAATTAAACGGACACTTAGACGACGGTCAGTGTTCAACAAGTCACGCACACGTTTCACATTGTCGTCGGAACTGGAGGTTGATGGCCGTCCAGCGCGGTTCTCGTCGTTGACATCTTCCCAACCTTCTGCGAAGGCCTTGTGCCACCGGAAAATTTGCCTGCCCGAAAGACAATCGACGCCGAAAGCCATCTTCAACATTGGAATGGTTTCCGCAGCACTCTTCTCCAGTTTCACACAAAACTTGATCGCTATCCGTTGCTCAAGCGAACGTTGCATTCTTTCTTGCACCGAGTCACTGTAACGACTCTCAAAGAACGAGTGATGCGACCTCTACAACGACCGGTAGCCAACTGACGCTTGTTGGATCTTGTTGCCAGATCCCCCCACCACAATCCCAGCACGTAAAGCGCGGGCTGGCGCGTACAGTCTCGGGAAAAAAATTCACTGACATTACTCTCCGGACAAACCCTGTACATAGTCTGAATTTACAAATTTTAAATATCAGACTTGATGCCGTTCAACTTTTAATTGGAAGGTTTTCTCTATAAATCCTACCGTTCACGAGTTATTTGCATAGTTTGAAAATAGTGCATTCTGTTACTTCCAAAATTTTGCAAATCTGGGCACACCACCTTCATGAACCATAAAACGCGCAACTTTTCTCTGATTTAACCCATGTTATGTTTCTAATATTTAGAAGTTATCAATGCGATTCTATAGAAATAATGAACACACTGTATGGGGCATTCTATGATAAGAGGTTTGAGTCCATAGAGGATGCGGCCAAGGGGAAAAGTTATATTTTTGATTAAATACATATATTACGATTTTAGTCCCTTTTGTGTACACGTTCACTTAGGGCAAGCTCATACATATTTAGTTACTTTTTAGAAGGCCAGGGTAAATACATCGGGGGGTAGAGACACAATCTAGATGACCAGAAGAGATTGCACGTAATAAAACAATAATAAGATAAACACTTATTAAACATTGTACTTAACTTATAATCATATTTTGTGTTACAGCCTTCTTTAAATCTAAAACAAGAACAGTTCTGACAAAAAATATAAGTAAATTAACATGAGACAGTACCTTCACAAATAATAAAGTATTTTATCAATACTAATTAAGTAGACTAGCGCCTTTTAAGTGGTACTCAGACTTGTCATAATCAGAATAATTTTCATATTACCTATACTTATACTAACCTTCATTACACAACAAGTTTACAGGAAAAACTAAAAATAACAAACAAATTAAAGGCATCTCGTTAACATGAACAAAAAATATGCTTAAGCTTTCTCAAACACATCCACCGACGAAGAGTAGAACATCCTCTGCCCTTTCAAAATCATTGGTTAGAGGTCCGACGGTCCGAGACAAAATATCTGTTCACAACTTTAAATAATTCATTTGTAGTTTTACAGAAAACTACCTGGATCTCGTCATCTTCTTCCAAACCCATACACATAGCCACGTAACGGTACTTTGTTGTTTTTGATTGTAGTTTAACCAGAATGAAGTCGCCGTTCTTCAATGGTTTTTTGGATGTCATCGACTGTTGTTCATCTTTGTCTGATGCCCGCCACCTATTGGTGTAATTATTTGTTCACTTCCAGGTGATTTTTTATTATCATTTTCGGACTCTGAATCCGATCCGTAAACATCCTCAACTCGGAGACGAGATCTGTGAGATGAGTATGTCATGACACCAAGTTTGAAATGATCACAGTTTATATTTTCATTGCAAATCAGCTTAATCAATGTTCCATGACACCTGATGGACACGCAAAGTACCAGGGAAAGTCTTTATGTGTTCTTCGGCACTAACAAGCAAAGCGTCTTTCTCTAGGATATTTTTGTCGTCAATAAGGAGAACATTGATGCTAGGACAGTTTTTTCTGGATAGCATCTGATAATTCGGTCAGAGATGATATGTCACTACCACTAGCGACCAATCGGTCTGCTGATCTCTTACAGACAGCACCGACACCATCAGGCCCCTTACCATGTGTGCTTCATGGTAATTCCAAGTAAAGCGTAGTAGGTTTGGATAAAATTTTGTTAAACGAGTACAAGAAAAGTAAAACATATATTTGTTGCGTATTGTGTCATACGGGTCCATCGCTCCAAAAATGCAGAATTTCCACTTTTGGCGTTTTCGGGGAAAAAACCTATTAAATAAAAAAAATCATTAAAATTGGATCATAAACAAAGAAATTATCCGCGAACACACAAAAAAAAACATGACGGATGAACTGAGAAACTTCTTTAATTTTTTTACCATACTCCTTTTTTTTACTATAATAATTTAAAGCGTTTCTTGAGAATGTTGATAGAAGTTAGCTATATATCTGAATTAGTTCGCACAAACATCTTATGATTTACATTGTCTCCCTGGTCAGTGAGTATCTCCCTGGCAGTTATTTTGCCAGGGAGATGGCAGGGGAGAGACGTTTTCGTGACAAATTTAAAAAAATTTAACTGACATAAGTTAATGTTGGATTAATAATATATCACACCTCAACTATTACAGTATTGTTGAATTTAGGCAGTAAAGGCAAATAAATTAAGTGAGTTTTATAAATTTTACGACTTACCAGTGGAGAGACACAATCACCTTGCGAAACGACTGCACCGCATCTCGCGTCGCGCCAACTAACAAACAGCTATATAACGGCTCGTGTGTTTAGTCTTACAAACTTCACGTTGATACGTGTCTGTGAGCGTCACGATTGAATATGGGCGTCTAATACTTCTATTTGCATTAACGGACCAAAATTCGCCAGGGTAGATACGCAAAAAAAACGGGACAAAAATGAAGTTTGAAAATTATTGAAAATAAACAAATATTGTTGTATTTTCCCTTTATAATACTTAAGATATTTTTTAAATTCGTGCCAAATATACTTTAATTCTAGCAAGACAGTAAGGTATGTACGCCTGCACATTTAACTAAAAACGTCAAGGGGACAGGCCAGGGTAGAGACTTTTCAGACATAAATATTTAATTTCAGGAAAATGTACTTTAATTGGGCATTTAATCATAATGCTATTTATAAAATGCGAGACTGTGATTTATTACATGAAATGACAAAAAATAGCATAAAAATGATATTTTATAATGGATGCCGTCACATTTACCCTCTTATCGTAGAATGACCCGTATAACAACATGTTTAGGTTTATTTAATCCAAATTTCACATTAAATTTGAACGATTAACCTCATTTGCAACAGTGCATCTAGATGTTTTCAGATTTGTTGCTCCACATTGACATAAATATTTTGGTACTTCAATATTATAATGATTGCAATTTCGGTTGAGGTTTTTGTACTTTCAATATATTTTTATAGATGATTTAATTCGTTTAAAATATTCGTTAAACTTTTATAAACATTATATATGCAGTAGTGTATCATGTGCATTGATGCTGTCGTGGAATTACAGATAATCTACAGACATATCATGTATATATCAGTCATTAATATGATGTTTTCCATATTTAAAGAGTAAACATGTTAAATGACAGCAAGTTATCGTGTACCTATTATCAAAGAGTAAAACAGTATAATATAATAATAAACATAATATCGGTTAAATTCAAAGCCTGGTTTTATTTAAAGTTCCATGTAAACAAATCGTAGATAAGTAGGTATCAGTAATTAGAGAAACAAAAAATTTATTGAAAGATTTAGCGAAATAGAAAACAAATCTTGGTGTCTCTTAGAATAGGAATTATTATAATTTCGATTATTATAATTTATATTATAATTTCGGGAATTTGAATGGTAGGCAAAATGACTTATTCGAAAACAAATGTTGGTACATAATATTTACATAACAATAAAATTCAAATTATAGGTAATATCTCAAATACATAATATATATAGTATGTCTTAAAGTCTGCATCATTTTCCTGTTTTTGCTTAAAAAATATTCACTTAAGTAGTCACGTGACTTTTTGTACTGTCAAATTTGACATTTTTTACATGACATGAATTACAAAATATGGCTTTTTTTAATTTTGAAAAATGATAGTAGATGAAACAGTTATTTTCTACCAGTGGCGGCCGGTGGAATTTGACATGCTCGTATTTCCGTAAGGAGGCATGGGACCCACACCATATTTTAGGGGTAGTTACTAGACCTAAGTAGAAGGCTGTAATGGCAAAAAAATCTTCAGGGGAAAACTTGCGGTTTTTTCCAAAAAATGGCTGCCTCCGGGCAGATCTTGGAAACGGCTTGCAAAATATTTTTTTCATAATCACCGAGTAAATATTTTTTTATACTTGTGATTTTTGCAAAATTCTTATTTTCCTTAAAGATACATTTCTATTATTGTAAAATCTCATAGACGAAATGTTGTGATGAAATAAAAATTCAAATTTCCATCTTTTACAGATCTCAAAATTTCGAGAAAATCAGAAGTATAAAAAAAATTTTATTCACTCGGTGATTATGAAAAACAATATTTCGCAAATATTTTGCAAGCCGTTTCCAATTTTTTCCAAAAAATTTCCAAAAAAGCCGGAGGCAGCCATTTTTGGAAAAATAATTTCGCAAGTTTTCCCTGAAGATTTTTTGCCATTATAAATTATAGTGTGGGTCACATGCCTCCTTACGAAAATACGAGCATGTCAAATTCCATCGACCGCCACTGTTTTCTACCCATATACCTATTTTCAAGTGTCTAATGTCTAGTGTATTAAGCGTTTCTCGGTACATATTTCAAATTTTACCAAATTGGTACAAAATTATATCAAACTTATCTGTTAAATGAATTTTTATCACCAAATGTTCTAAATACTGTTTTTTTTTTTAGAAAAAAAAAAAACGCCGGAACAAACTAACAAAATTGATGCAAGGTTGACACAAAGTACATACCACCACAAATTTTTTTTGGGCGGTACCCGAAACCAGACCATATCTCTTATTTGTTTTTGGGGTTGTTAATCACGAATCTGAACTCCAAATTGCTATAGCACATCCAATTTTTTGTTTTAACTTAAAAAAACGTCCAAAAAAAATCAAGAAATTGCTCAATTTTTGGGCGTTAATCAAATAAAAAAAAGATATCATCACGGGAAGATAGTTGAAAACAATATAGTAAGAAATTTGTATAACCAAAATCAACAAATTCTACGTCAATAAACCCCAAATAAAAAAATCCAAACTCCTGAACTCCAATTTTTACTATATAGTAAAAATCTTAATCAAAACGCCTCTAAACGAATCAAATTTAACACAACAGAAAGGCAAACCCAGGAATCTTAAATAAACGACTCTAAACGAATCAAATTTAACACAACAGAAAGTCAAACCCAGGAAATTTAATGAAAAGGCTCTAAACGAATTAAATTTAACACAACAGAAAGGCAAACTAAAGAATCTTAAACAAACGACTCAAAACGAATCAAATTTAAAACAACAGAAAGACAAACCCAGGAATCTTAACCAAACGACTCTAAACGAATCAAATTTAACAGAACATAAGTCCATAAAATAATCTCAATGAATAATCTTTAATTTACCTTTTACTGCTTTATATTATCGAGCCTAATGAATTAATTACTTCAATATATATTTAGGTTTCATTTAAATTATAACAATATTAACCGGTTCACTGGTACAGTTTTTATCTCTGTTCGTGCCAAAGCTAGTACCCTCGAATATTACGAAATCGTACAATATTTAGAATGTAGAGTTCTTTTGAGTCACTTCATCGATTCCGAAGGTTTTTTTTTGGATCTACCATCACCGAAGGGGTGAAAATAGGGTGAAATTTTGAGTTTTTTCAATTTCTTACTAAACCGTTCCACATTTTATATGTAAGCGTTTTTTGTGTCTCTAATTTGAGTGATAGTTATTTTTTTGATTTACTACCCCTGAAGGATGGAACATTTTGTGGCGCTTATGTGAAACTTTCAATTTTTTTCAACTACGGGGTACAACTTGGTTTCTTATTCGAATTACAGATAGAATATTCGATTGAATATTGTATTAACAGTCGAGAGATTTTTCACTTTCGTCTTCCGTATTGAATCCTCCACTTTGATTTTGATTTTTGATCTTAGATTTGTAATCAGCGACCTCAAAAACTTTTATATATTGCTTTTTATCCCAGTGGCGGCCGATGGAATTTGACATGTTCGTATTTTCGAAAACAAGGCATGACAACTACACCAGAATCTACTCTGGTTACTAGACATAATTAGAAGGCTATAATAGCAAAAAATCTTTCAGGAAAACTTGCGAAAATTGTTTTCCAAAAATAGTCGCCTCCGGGTAGATCTTGAAAAGGCTTGCAAAATATTTGAGAAATATTTTTTTCCATAATCACCGAGTAAATACAGTCTTTTTATACAGTGATTTTCTTGACATTTTGAGATCTATAAAAGTTATGGTAATTTGAATTTTATTTCATCCCAACATTTCGTCTGTGAGATTTTCTACAATAGTTGTATCTTTACGCAAAATGTGAATTTTGCAAAATCACAAGTATAATATCACAAGTGTTTATCATATAATTTTTTTGATAACATATTTTCTTATTTTATTCCTATTTCAGCACACTATACTCAATAAATTTGAATAAATATAATATGTATACCATCATGGCTCATTTATGAGTCGGTAATTTATAAAAAGAAACTGTCCGGATCACATATGAGACATGCGGTAGCAAACGTTAAATCAATAAGATATGCGCAAACATTATTAACAAACCAGTCTCAAATGATTTCTGATACCACTATGAATCTATCTGTATATTTGATATTATGTTTGATGATATATTTGTTCTTTTTTTTTTTCAGATTTCACCAGCAGCGACAGTACTCCACATATGCGACAATGCCGGGTATTGTGACAAATGGGATGAAAGGTGTCTTCCGACAGCCAAAGAAAATATTACGTTAACTTTTGCAATTATACCAGATCGACTGTTAAAAAATAAAACCTTTACGTATTTCGACCTGACACCAGAAAATCACACCGAATGTGCTTGCCAGAAAATAGTCGATACGGACATAAAGAAATAACAGCTTAAATTGTGTTTGGATACACATTTGTGAATTCTGCCTGTGATATTAGTTTTAAAATATATGACTAAATTATTATTTTCTTCAAACATTTGACTTTGTTTCTTTTCCCACCCCGACATCCGGCAACAGAAAGTAAAGGCCCTAAACATGAAAAGTATTTTTTTGTGTATTAAAAAATAAATAAAGTACAGTTTTTTGATACCTATAGGGTGTCCAAAATAAGGATGCATTGCATGGATATCTTGCAGACGGTAAGAGATACAAACTTGGTTAAAAGGGGGAAAAGTTGCGCCTTTCGGTGACTTTTAAAAAGGTCTTAACAAATATCAAAACATATTTTTGGTTTTCAAGAACATTTTTGAAAAACCGTTTATTATTTTTTATTGATGTTATTATCAGGATTATAACAAAATAAATTAAACATTATCATAGCACTTTGAAATAAGCCTTTAATATGGTATCATTACGTTCAGTCTCGTTTCGTATCCATGGGACTAACGCCAACTTTTTTTATATACGAACCTGATTTTTTTGTCGAACTTGTTATTCCGATTTCAGCCGTGTATTACATGTTATGATTAAAACCTGTTTTTTGCTAAATATTATCATAATTAGGAATTAAGTCATAATGAGGAGATCAAGAAGTGTAGTCAGTTTACGAATGAAAATGTTAATCTGTTCACAGAAACTATAGTACCTTATTAAATATTATTACTTATTACCAAGCACGAATGTCACAGGGCCGACACTATGCATGTCCTGCCCTTGACTAGTTGGCATTCACAGCTGACTTGCATTACGCAAACTGCGCAAGCAATGTTAGTTATTTATGGCACGCTGTAACAGACAGTCGCCGGTATTGCATCGCGTTGATACGTTTCGTTTTTAGACCACTTAGAAAAGCACATAATAATATTATGTTTTAACCACCGCCAACCTGCCATGTGTCAATTGTCTCAACACTGACGTTTATCGGGTAAGTGTTGCCATTGTTACGTGTTCATTATCTTAATTTATATAGGTATTTTATCCTTGACTTAACCGTACTATTTGGTAAAAATAGTACTATGTTGTTACATAATTTATGTAAACATATTCACATTTTCATTCGTAAACTTGACTACGGTTCTGTTACACTCTGCGCCGCACCAACTCTAGTGATGATGCTCTAGTAAGTG
>JAPWTK010001438.1:0-42769 GCA_029963805.1 Aromia moschata
CTAAGCGCCCGCGCCGTAGCGGTGTCTCCGCTAATTTATCATCACCTGACCATTTTATATCGTACCGATCCGATGGACATGATCCCTCGAGTTCGATCGGACCGACCGCAATCTTGATCAGGACGATTTTGGTCGGTCCGATCCGAGAATGCGGCCTTAGTGTTTGCTTATACATACATACTAGGGCTAGAACAAAATTCTCGGGTACAGACCGTCTTCCAGGCAGCCGCGTATCGGTATCCCGTATTCCAGGTGGCCGTGGCCCGGCCAGCGCGGCGGGGGCCGGGGCGACTGCGACGCGAAACAGGTTCCGTATTAATTTAGTCCTTTGAAGGTCGCGCGCCTGTAATTGTGCATTACTGATTGTTATACTTAATTGATATTATAACGATGGTTAAAACGCCAGCCCCATTTGCTTATCAATTAAAAAAAATTGTGCAGTTTTCCAGATTTTAAGTGTTAAAGCTACCACTGTGTACTGTGAAATATGCAAGTGTTACTTACATGTTTACAGAAAAGGACAATGTGAAAAGCACGTAAAGTCGCTAAAACACCGAGAAAATAAAGGAAATGGAATCCCAAGAAGTGAATTCCTATATGAGGACGACGAGGTGTAAGAGTGTGACAACAGATGCGGAAAAAGTAAGAGAAAACAATATTACTCAGTAAGTCACTATTTATTCACTGCAGCATGCATGCTCAAGTTCGACCCT
The DNA here is from genome assembly GCA_029963805.1 of Aromia moschata. Classification (NCBI taxonomy): domain Eukaryota; kingdom Metazoa; phylum Arthropoda; class Insecta; order Coleoptera; family Cerambycidae; genus Aromia; species Aromia moschata. The sequence continues at coordinate 714 of JAPWTK010001438.1, forward strand.
GGCATGTACCATTTGGTTCTAGCCCTAATACATACATACAAAAAGTATATATACCTATAGTATATACCTTGAATTTGGAAGCCTTTAAAATGTTTAGATCCCCCCCTAAAAACCTCCCTCCCCCAAAAATTACCCCCCCCCCCCCCCCCCCAAACAAACCCCCCCCCCCCCCCCCCCCCCCCCCCCCCCCCCCCCCCCCCCCCCCCCCCCCCGCGCGTGTGTGTTCCCCCCCCGGGCCCCCCCCCCCCCCCCCCCCCCCCCGCGGCCCCCCCCCCCCCCCCCCCCCCCCCCCCCCCCCCCCCCTCCCCCCCCCCCCCCCCCCCCCCCCCCCCCCCCCCCCCCCCTGGGGGGGAAAAAAAACCGGAGGCCCCTTTTTCCCCCCCTCCCCCCCACCCCACCCCCCACCCCAAAAAAAAAAAAAAAAAAAATAATTTTAATAAAACCCCAACGGTATTATACATATTTTGTCTATGTATACATACATACCTTGTCTATAAGCAGTACCAACCTAACAAATGTTGAGATTTCACTTTTTCTGTCAAATTCAGTCAGATTTTTTCCAGGATCACAAAACGTGAGCTAGCATATTTCACTTGCTTATATTTTTATATATAAATAAAATATTGTCGGAAAACAAAATTATTCTAGTAGAATTGAATATTGGCTACTAGAAAATTTATTTAAATGTGATAAAAAGTAAAAAAAATAAATTTTAATCGTAAAATGAAAATTCAGTCTTTTCAAATGACTGGTGTTAGGAGAATAGTACCTTGGTAGCGGCACGCGCGCGCACGCGTTCACATATACACTCGAACCCCTCTTAATTCACCAAATCCATGCATCATCACCTCGCTTAAGTAGCGAAATTTAGTTTCGCTTAAGTCGCGATCATGACGTCAACTTTTTCGTGTTTTAGCTGCAAAAAGAAATATTTAGAGATATACCACAGCACTTGTTATAACGAAAAATGAGCCAACTGAACAAAAAAATAAACGTAAGAATACCCAGTCGTGCGTGACAAAGTTCAATTTTCCACTTGAATGAATATTTCAAAGGTTAAATATTCAGCGAGAATACAATTTCCAAACGTAGGTTCTAAAACTTTTACAGGCGGCGACTTAACCGGGACGGTTTCGCGACATAATAGGGGGAAACGTGGTGAAATAAGAGAGGATGTGAATTAGGAAGATGAATTAAGAGGGGTTCGAGTGTATGTGTTTGAACGCGTACTTAACGGCGTGCCGCTACCGCCGCACTTGATTAGTAATAAGTACTAGAATACTCATTAATTCCTCATTAAAAATAAAAAAAATGAGAAATGAAAAGTTGGTACATTACTCATTGACATAAAAGTTTTTAATGAAGTTTATCAAAATACCCATTAATTATAAAAAATGACTAATGTAAGACAATCCATTTTTCATTAAAAAAAAAATTAATGGAAATTTATTTATGTTCCATTAAAAAAAAATAATAAGTAATGGTAATTGATTTCATTACTTATTAATATAATAATTAGTAATGAAACGCCAATGCATTAACTAAAATAATGCATTTTTTACAACTCTGATTATAAAGTACCTTCACTGTGATCCTTAAGTTTAATCATGATTTAAACGAGCTCTACCATCCATTTTTTTGTGTAATTTTAATTTACTTTGAGACTTAATGATAAGTTTGCTTGCCTATTTTTTTTGTCTGTTTAATTTTTTGAATTAAAAGATTCAATTTTAGTTTATCGTGTTTTAGTGTTCTCTTATATTGTCATTCTCAAGTTCCTCATTTGATTGTTATTCATATAAAATTAAGATACGACACTTTGGAGGCAAAAGATTCAAAACTACATGAGATACAGTATACCCAGAATAGCTTTACCCGCGAAATGCGCACAACGAACGTAGTACGAGATAGTACAACCATAGCTGAGAGATATAAGAGATACTCACAGACTTTAGTTCTCAACTTCTTTTCCTTCATAAAATCGAACATATTAAAACACGCAAAAGAGAATTCTGAAACTTACCAAACACACATAGGGCAAAACAGAAAGCTTCGAAAGGTATCTTGTTCAATATTTTTTTCTTTCTATAAAACTATAATTTGTTATTTTAATACCAAATATATTACTTTTCCTGTATTCACAATTGATTACGTAATTAGTTCCCTAACACCTGGTATTATTCTTAAAACAAGTTTATTACCGAAATAAAATATGTAAGTTTTAAATCTTGTTTATATCAATTATTTCATTATTAAATAACTACATAATATTACACTATGTACAACTTTAATTTTGACTATTTTCACTTGGGATCGTGGGGTAACTTAAATCCAACCATCTTGGCCGTCTCCTGGACAGTCCGTTCGCCTTTTCCGTGAAATTCGTCGTGGATCTCTTGACGAAGCCGCGTACTCTTCAAATAGCACAGGTACGTCTTAGCTATATATTCCATCTCTTGTGCGCCTTGCACAGCTGCTGATCTGTAGTCTTGTACTTTCTGTATTGACTCAAGGCGTAGCGGAGGGCCAAACTATTGTTTAGGTGCCCCTCCGGTAGGGCGTGCACCGCAACTCAGAAATTATCTGTCTTAGAACGCTTAATTTTCCCGTCATACTTTCAAATTTCTACGAAAATATTGAGAAATTAACAATTTTAATCGTTGTACTTCTCTGTTAATACCGTTTTAGTAACGAAAATGATATAGGCCTATCTATATATACTCTTGGTTAATGAAACTTGATATTATTAGTAATAAACTCAATATCTGTATCTGCATATGTTGGCTCTGAACAGTTTTCCCATAAGTCCTGTGAAATTAGGTTTAATTTAGGAAATACATGAACGGCAGTGTCATTAAACACCTCGTAATACTTAAAACTATTTATCACGGGCAATTCTAAGACGTAAGGCGATATTTTTACTATATATTCAGCATGATCTTCTAAAATTTTTGCATAAGAATTTTCGATAATCGTGTTAAAACTGTTAGCAATGATCACGCAATTACTCAAATTTAGACCCCAATTGGCCCAAAGCAAATTATTAGACAACTGTTTAGGGCAGTGCGGTAAATAAAAGAGTCTGGTTTTTCCGTCCCGTGTCTTGTGTTTTCCTTCGAAATTTGTATCTAAAATTCCGATACCGAACTCGTCAAGTATTTTTAATTCGTTCTGTTTAAAAATGGGGTCATAAGCATAGACTTTCGTGTTGTACAACTCTTTCAAACATAGCAACAATGCAAGTTGGTATCGTGCTGTTGTACACTCACCCGATTCTTCCTAAGCCCAAACAAATTATTTCTGATATTCGGGGATTATCTAAAGCAGAAATGCCCTCCTTAAGTGACGCTTTTACCGAATCAAAAAGGTCTGTTGCCGATAATTCCAATTTAGCATCGGATATTCTTCTGAAACATAAATGGGTAGGTAATGCAAGGTTTATTTTTATTATTGTACTTGACTTACCTTACAGCACTCTCCTTGCTACAGGGTGAATCGTCCAATTGAAAGTTTTGGAAACTATCCGGAAGTTTTAACTTCGACTTCCCCAATTTCCTTTTGTACGAAACTGTTTTGAAATCGTCACTATCCAGGTTAAAAATACGATCAGCTGACATGTTAAATGTGAATTAAAGGTAAAGTAGATTCCTTTGTTCGAGAAGATAATTTGGTCTACTGGCATTATCGTTTGTCAACATTAGAGCTACCAACTGTTGAACTTTCTATATACGAGCCCGATCGCATATGAATTGGACCACTAAAATTAATAACACAACTTTATATGTCGGGGTTAGTTGCTTTTGTTAAAAGTTACAATAAGTGTTTAAAGTACCGGGTTTCTATTCAATTTTAATCAATTTGTTCCAGTTTATATGGTCACAATAACACAATTGTTTATATGTGAGCTCACCTTGTACACAAAAGACTTTCAAATTGGTAGCTCTAGTCAACATTTGTGCCATTTGTGCTACTCAGCTGGCACTGGAATAAATCTCCATAGGCGTCAGAATTTAAGATGCCAGCACCAGTGCGGAAAAATTGCGAACTAACGATTGGGCCATTAGCCGTTTGTTTTTACATTGCTTTTAATGTGTTTTATATTCAAGTTGCCCTTTTAATTAATTATTTATGTGTAGTATTGGATTATTTACTGCCTAAAAACACCTTTTATGATCAAGGTTTACTGTTTACAAGTTGCTGGCATAATTGTAGTGTTTTATTTTTTATTTTTAGACTGATATAATATACCTATGGAAGATACATTTTTAGGTTGGATCGGTTTATTTTGAAAAGTTTTAATAAATACTTCAAGGTATACACGTGTTTTTTTTACAAAATTGTTTAATACATTAATTCAAAACATTTTTAAGAAGAAAATCTTCAAAAATTTGGAATATTTAGACGGCACTGTAATTTCAAAGTGTGTATAAGAGGGTGAACATGTTCTGAATGCAGGCCATTCATGACTTCATGAATTTGAAGTTACTGCAGTTTTTTTCAGTATATTCCGCTTTTTTGAATCCTTAACTGAAACAGATAATAATAATTATAAATATCTTTACATTAACCTTAAACTACTAAAACTTACATCGATAAAAGTAATCCTCCTCAGCAAAATGAAAAGAACAAACTTTCATAAAACTAACGGGCTTTCCTATCCTCAGTTTTAATATCCAAGCCGTGCGCCTGTCTATACGTTCCTTTTGACCAAATTAATTTATAAGGGAAACTTGATGCTTTCCTTATTCAGGATATATGCATGAAAAGTTAATTGGGGATCCTTCTTAATCCAGGACGAACAACGATGTACACAACAATAGTGATTTATTATAATTATAATACTCACAAAATAACGCGAATATTATAATTTTTAATGAATACAACACAAATTTAAACGGAAAATTTTCAAAATACAATGGCACTCAAACGGACGTTTGAATAAACGATGGCCCAGTCGTTAGTTTGTTGAGCGGCCACCAGGGAGCCTCTTATCTTGTTTTACCTATCCTTTGCCGCTATCCGTGGTGAAAAGGAAACGCCCTCCCCCCCCCGCCCCTTTTTTTTTTTTGCCCCCAAAAACCCCCACCAAGGGACCCCCCCCCCCCCCTTCCCCCTTTCCCCCCCCCCGCCCCCCCCCCCCCCCCCCCCCCCCCCCCCCCCCCCCCTTTTTTCCCCCCCCCCCCCCCCCCCCCCCCCCCCCCCCCCCCCCCCCCCCCCTCCCCCCCCCCTCCCCCCCCCCCCCCCCCCCCCCCCCCCCCCCCTCCTCCCCTCCCTCTCCCCCCCCCCTCCTCCCCTCTTTTCCTCCCCCTCCCCCTTTTTTTCCCCGGGGTCCCCCGGTCCCCCCCCCCCCCCCCCCTCCCCCCCCCTTCTCCCTCTCTCTCCCCCCCCTCCCCCCCCCCCCCCCCCCCCCCCCCCCCCCCCCCCCCCCCCCCCCCCCCCCCCCCCCCCCCCCCCCCCCCCCCCCCCCCCCCCCCCCCCCCCCCCCCCCCCCCCCCCCCCCCCCCCCCCCCCCCCCCCCCCCCCCCCCCCCCCCCCTTTTTTTTTTTTTTCTCCTCCCCCCCCCCCCCCCCCCCCCCCCCCCCCCCCCCCCCCCCCCCGGGCGGGGGTGGGGGGGGGGGGGGGGGGGTCGGGATTTTGCGGAACGGATAAGTTCGGATATGTGGATGTTGAGTGTACTACGGTTGCCACGGTATACAAATAGAAATCTATACGTATAGAATTTCCACTCTAAATTGAAAATAGGTACATATGCAATGTAGGATAAGGATATATCAGTTTACTAACACTTTGTATGGAACTAAATACGCTTTCTATACTGATATGTTACCCGTATATGCCGTATCATACTCAACCTTTACTTGACGAGACCTGTCAACGTAAGAAGTGGGCGGAATCTACACTCCATTGGTCATTGTCGCAGTGGCGGATTTACAAATTTGCCGCCAGTAGGCTATTCAATTTTTGCCGCCCCTACTGACCTCTGAAATTCGATACCCTAGTTCGCAATCATATTAATTACATTTATTCTTTAATTATTATAATTAATGAATTGTGTGAGTGGACCTAGTAATATTTAGGTACATGGAGAAACACATTAGGTATAGTAATGATTAATAAAAAAATGAGTAAATATTACTAAATTTAAATTGTAATATTGAAACGTTCTTTGAATATTTTAAAAATGCATAATCATAAAAGTATATTTCACAGAGCGTTTAGTAATTTTTCATATACAGACGTTAGAGTGTTCAATATACTGTAAGGTACTAAAATACTGAATTTTTTTTTTAATTTCGAGACTCGTTTTCTCTACATATATAATAATGTTTTTTTTTATTTCTGTAAGACAAAATTTTTTCAAAATCTGCCGCCCCCTAAAATCTGCCGCCCTAGGTTCCAGCTTACTCAGCCTGCTAGTAAATCTATTAAGTATTTTTATTAAAGCCAAACGGCATGTAAGCATACTGTGACATTTGTGAAGTGCACAAATTACAGAAACAATAATTCTGTAATTTGTGGTGAAGTGTCATTAGTGACAGCTGACATTTATTAAGTTTTATAGTTTACATACTTATGGTGGGTTCATGCAGAAATTTTTAGTAATAAGAATAAGAATAGTAATAAGCATAAAAGTTAAACCTTCGTTTTATAATGACCGTTCATGCAGCAAATCCTTATTTTTAAAATTATTACTAAAAATTATGTTTACTGCATGAACTGGGTCATTATAAAACAAGGTTTCTCTTTGCTTATTACTATTCTTATTCTTATTACTAAAAATTTCTGCATGACCACCATTAGTCTATTAAGTTTATACACTAGCTGTTGGTAAAGAATTGTATGGAATGACCAAGAAGACTAGAACTAAGGAGACCGAACTCCGGCTTTTCGTTGTATAACGCGACGGGCTCGAATATGTCCGCCTCCAGAGGCGCTGTAAACAGTAGTGTACCCTGGTTGCTACGGTATATAAACAGATATCTATACGTATACTGTGGTTCTGTACTAATCTGTGTGCGTTAGAGGTTAGAGTCCGTGTGAGTGTCCGTGGTGCGAATACATTTGACTGACGCTCGATATTTTTCATGTCAAAGGTCAACATCGTCCAAAAATTAAGCTTTTCAAAAGTCATTACGTAATGTTTTAATAAATTTTCACGGTCAGTACTGCGCAATAGTCTGAACTCGTATAAAAGGGTAAGGCAAATTGTAGGTACGTAAATGTGGAAATGCAATCTTATTGTGAAACCTTTATAGAGATACGTGTCTAAAAGAGCAAGGGAAATTTCACAGATACATGCGAAATGAAAAAATCACTATTTATGCGTTATTTTACCCACCCAGCACCTATTCGCTCCCTTTTCCCTTTAACTTGTGGGACTAATACTACTTTGCGCACGATTTTGGTGGTCAAACATAGTGTATATTACTGTTTTCTGGGTATCTGACGAAAAAAAAAAAACGTTAAAATTGCAAAAGTGGCTTGTCTGAACAATGGCCCTCAAAATATTTCATGTTACGTACTTCAACGTTAACAATACAACAAAGAAAAATATTTCGTTTCATACATACATCAGTAATTTGAAATAACGTCCGGTTATTCGTACCGCTTCTTATATCACACAATGCAACACAGCACTTTCGAATCATATTTATTTTGTATGTATTTTTTGCTATAGCCAAACGGCATGTAAGCTTTGACAGCTTAATGATAAATGTCATATAAAACTATAACATGGTTTTCTATGATAATTTGAAAAACATTCAAATGTGGTCCGCCGCTCATCACGTGACATCGAGTACATTACTGTTTACAGCGCCTCCTGGAGGCGGACAGATTTGATCCCTGGATACCGAACGAGTTCGGTCTCCTTAGTTCTAGACTTCTTGGGAATGACATATTAAATATTCTAGATGTCAAATGAAAATTTCTAGAACATTTAAAAACTATAAATAGTGTTGTTGTTGCTAGAATAGAGTTACCTGGTTGTGATTCAAATGGTACACAGTGTTAAGATCGACGATTTGTAAAGTATTCACATGTGGTCCACTGCTCATCACGCGACGTTGAGTACATTACTGTTTACAGCGCCTTCTGGAGGCGGACAAATTTGAGCCCATGATACTGAACAAATTCGATCTCCATTGTTCTATTCTTCTTGGTGACGGCGTTAGCCAATGGAAAAGCTAGCTACATTATAGCTGCTTACGATTTACACGAAATCCTCAGTTCCTCACCTCAGTTAACATTTTCTCAGTTAGTGGTACGTTCTTTTTGAACAACATCCTGAAGAGTCAACTACTGAATTGAGGTGAGGAAACTCATATCTCAGTTAAATTTTTTCTCAGTTCGTATCAAATCGTAAGCAACTATTGGTTGACGCCGCTGTAAAACAAAATACCCTAATATTTGGTAACTAAAAAGTTTCAAAATGGCTTATACTGTATTTGTAGTTGTCAAAATTAATGCACATACATATTTCTAAACTACAATAAGTAAGGCATAAATAGGGGAAATATGCGTAATAGTAAGCTTTAAAGTGTGCCATAACGTATACCGAGGTATCATAGAACCATGTGTAATTGTGTGTTGCTTCTGTTTGCTTTTATATAAACAAAAAAATATTAAAATGATCTGTGCTTACCTCAACTGAAAAATGAGCTCGGTTTTGATCAAATGTTCTCTTCTATTACTGATCATAAATATATCCGCTACAGAGGAGGAATGCCCCCACAAGTGCATATGCAAGACAAATACCCAAAAAAGATGGTGCGAACTATTTGAAAATGAAATGTGGCGAAACCGACAAAATTTTACACCTAGACGAACTAGAATTGCTAAATATAGCTAGCGATCTCGTACAGCTGTATGTTATAAGTTGTTTTACTAGTAATTCAGTGTCTCATTCATTTTTTTTTACAGAAACTTATCTGACAACAGTTTGAAATCTTTTTCGCCTAAAGTGGAGCTAATCGCCCTCCAAAAATTGTAAGACTTGACTTACCCTTCTTCCTTTCGATTTAACAGCCTCTTTTTCAGGGACATCAGCAAAAATCAGATGACTGAGCTACAGGAGCACCAGTTCAGTGAGGTGCCTAACTTGAGGAGACTTGACATATCTATGAATAATATCAAACACATCGACTTGCTGGCCTTCCACAATCTGAAACACTTGGAAAGGCTGAAGTTAAACCAAAATCAGATAACGTCGATAACGGTCGGCACATTTGCTCCCTTGGAAAACCTAAAGCAGCTGTAAGTATCATTAGGCTATTTTACGCGTAGAATTCTGTCTATTGAGTGTTTTGTTTAGGGACATATCAAATAACCCCTAGTATGCGACTGCGACCTACTCTGGCTGCTTGAGTGGAGTCAAAAATATTCAGTAAAGCTCATATCCTATCCAAAGTGCAACTCGCCAGGGCTATTCAAAGGGCACCTGCTGCGCAAGTTGAAAATAGGCGACGACATTCATTGCAAGTCTCCCGCAGCCGGTAGCGGACTGCCAATTGTCGACCTCAGGCCCAACGAGAACCAGGTGGTTTTCGAAGGGGACTCACTGACGTTGCAATGCCACGCTCCAAGCATATCGGACTCCTACGACGAGCCACTACGCTCAAAGATAGAATGGACCTGGTTGGACTCCAACCCGAAATTTTACTTCTCGAATCTTACCATAGAGAACCAGATCTTGCCCAGTGCCGGACGGATCGGCAGCACGCTGACCATTCCCGAGTTGAGGAAGAACCACACGGGGATATGGAGCTGCCTGTTCCTGTCGGTGCAGGGGAACCACTCTAAAGGTATCACGGTCGTCGTGATATCAGACGATACCAAGTACTGTCCGATAACGGTAACGTCGAATAATAAGGGGGTGTATAATTGGCCTAGGACGATAGTCAATAATACGGTGACTATGTCTTGCGAATCTCTAAATCTGAACTACGACACGAAGTACCAGAGGGTGTCGTATTCCTGCTCCGAGGAGGGAGAGTGGACGAATTTGAACACGTCCATGTGCTCCTATATCTCAGACACGACAAAGATCCTAGAACAGTTCTCCAAAGTGAATTCTAGTATCGAGGAGAGCGCGAAACATTTCAGGAATTATACCTTAAACCGCACCATTTTCAAGGACGTAATGGACTTGGTGTATGCCGTGAAAACTATCGAAAATTATATCGCATACGCTCCAACGGAACACATAGGAGCAATCGGTAGTATTTTGATCGATGTTACGAATAATCTGTTGGAGCTTCCGAGGTTTTATTTGAGAGAGGCGGATCAGGATTACGGTAGCTGTAAGAAGCTAGTGAATGTTACCGAGACATTGGCAACAGTGAGCACTTCGTCCATTCTGCATAAGGTGAGTTAGATTATGTAGCAGTCCCTTCTAAAAAATTGTGCTAATTCGTAGCATATTTGGCATTACAAATGATAAAAATAAGTTAATACTCTGTAATATTTACTTCTCTACTTATATTTTTGTATTAATTGCCGACTTTATACTTATTTATATTCGGGAATTTCTTTGGAAAAATAAAAGTGAAACGAAACGTGACCTGCATATGCACGTTTATCGTCTGAGCTCAGTCCAAGAGTTGTTACCAAATGACTAGCCGCAGTGAATGCAATTTTCAGATGTAATTTTCTCAGTAAGAAAAACTTCAGAAGTTGACAGTTCTAAGAGTAATAACTTGCGGAATCGATTCTACGATATACTTTGAAGACATTTTTTTGTAACTTACATTAGTTTACAATCGTAAAATGTAACATTCACCCTGCATTAAAAAAATCCCAATTTCTCCAGAGCAATGTGGCCATAGAGATGTTCCCCGTAAAGAAGGACGGTTTCCCAGGCATGAAATGCACCTGGTATGTCAACCCCAACAACAGGAGAGACTCCCTGTTCTCTTGCGTCTCGAATAACCAGCAGGACGTGACAGGTCTAAAGGGAAAAGTAACCGAGGCTTCGATAACCATCCCGGAAAATTTATTCCGGCAGCTGCAGGAAGAGCAACAGGTCGTTTTGACCGGCAAAGTGTATAACATCCTGGTGGCGATGTACTCCACCAACAAGCTGTTCCCCATCGACGAGGCCCGGACGGGCAAGGAGGACGTCACGTCGTCGGTCGTCGGCGTCAAGCTAGGTGAGATCGTACTTTGCAAATAATAAAAACGTAATCATTATTGGCAATGTTAAAAAGAGTGTATTTGATCTGTTTATTTTTTATACCACTAGGACAATAATTGTCTTGGTAATTTCAACTGGCATTAATATGCAACAAAATTGAATAGTAAATTGTGTACAGCTGTGCTGTTTTTCCTAAACACATTTTCCTGAAAAGTTTGTGTAAAGGAATTTGAATAATATAGTAAACTGTATGCCTGCATAAAAATTTAATTGATTGCCAGAATTTAAATATAAAATGGAGCTCACCAGAAAGTCATCATTTTTCAAAATCTATTATCAATATCTGTGTTGCGTAATGGACTGTATGAAAATATTTGATAGAAAAATAATTGTTAAGACTGTTCACAAATAACACATCTGCAAAGGTTAAACTCTGAGACTAAAAATATACTTGTATAAATTATATAATTTTATTGTTAATTATAATCTCACAAATCTATTTATCTTTCATTTTTGTAGTGGACATTGTGGTGAGGAACCTCTCGGATCCAGTCTTTGTGATGCTCAGAACCCCCTCAACTAGTGTCTATGAGGTGACCCCGTTCACGCCCGTCTGGTGGGACCCCTGTCTCGACAACGGCACGGGCGGCTGGTCGTCAGACGGCTGCCAGTTCAGCCACGAGCTCCAGGATCACTTGGTCTTCTCCTGCGACACCTTCAGCTACTACGGCCTGCTGCAGGATGTTGCACATCTGCAGAACCTGCAGGCGGGCAGCGCCAAGTTCAAACTCTCCCACCCCGCTGTCTATGTGGGCAGCTTCATCCTGTTCGCCTCGCTGCTCATCGCCGTCATGACCTACCTGCTGTGCTATGCCACTATCCAGATGCCGAAGAAGGCGAAACACTCGCTGGTCAACACCTGGATCGCGATCGCGCTGCTCTGCTTCATGTACGTCTTTGGCATCTACCAGACGGAAGACATGAAGGTGTGCCAGGTGGTGGGGATGATCCTGCACTACTTCACGCTGTGCTCGCTGCTGTGGATGTGTGTCGGCGTCAACTGCATGTACAAGCGGCTGAGCAAGAACGACGTGATTGGGCTGCAGGACGACGACCTGCCCTCTGAGCAGCCGGTGCGCAAGCCCATACTGGGCCTGTACCTCGTGGGCTGGGGCGTGGGTCTGATAGTCTGTGGCCTGTCTGCCGCCATCAACATGAACGAGTACGCGTCGCCCGGCCACTGCTTCCTGCGGACGGGCCCCGCCCCTAAGTGCCTTGTATATACCATTCGCCATCCTCGTGTTGTTCCTCTGCGTGTTCTTTCTGTTGTTAAGGTGCGCGATATCCAACCTGGACGCCAACGGCCACCTGAGCGAGGGTACGCAGGCCACGGAGCACGTCGACCTCGACCTGCTCGAGCCGAACTTTCCCAACGTGGACGCGAGGAGTATGCGCAGCATCTCCACGAAGACGGCATCCAGCGAGGTGGAGGACCCGGAGCACGCGCCCTCCGCCCAGCTCAAGGCGTACGTGATATTCCTGTTCATCTACGTGACCACCTGGCTGAGCTGCGCCTTCGCCACCGTGCCGCCCTTCCACATAACCTCATATGAGGAGGATCTGTTCAGCATAGCATACGCCATCCTAGCCACCACTCTGAGCGCATTCACGTTGTTCTTCTACTGCGTGGCGCGGAACGACGTGCGCACTCAGTGGATGGTGATGACGCGGTGGATGAAGCGGAAGCGCACCTGCTTCCGGACGAGGAACGTGTCGGACGCCAGCCCGCCCGTGCCCCAGATACAGATACAGCCATTGCCGCTGCCGCCGGTGGCCAACGCGGAGTGCCAGGTGGTCTCGAGGTCGACGAGTCGCAGTTCCAGCCACACCAAGTCCAACTCGCACACCAGCAACATACTGAAGGGCGCCGTCGACCTGAACGGCAGCTTCAGCGACCACCAGGGGGCCAAGATCAACAACGTCAACCTGGTGGTGCTGCACCGCGCGCAGTACAGGTCCAACATAATTCCCAACATCATAGAGAATCCGACGAACGCCGCGGAGGTCTTCTACAATCCGCATCAGAGCACTGTGGCAAGAAAGTTCTTCAAGCGGCAGAAGAGGCACATGATGAAGAAGAACAACCTGGCGAAGCCGCCGAGGGACGTGAACAGCGACACGGCGTCCGTGTTCTCGGAGCCGCCGCTGAAGCTCAAGCACAACGCGGAGCAGAACATCTTCGGCACCAACTCCAAGGTGAACAACACGAACATCCACGTGGAGCACATACGGAAGATCCAGCAGAAGAACCCGAACATCTTCTCGGACAGCGCTGACGACTTCGAGTCCATCAGCCACGTGCCCGTGGAGAACATCATGATCAACGCCGAGCGGCTGCGCAAGAAGGAGCTCTCCAAGGGCAAGACGAAGAAGAAATACAACGTCCCGAGCAAGTCGCTTTCAGAGAGGACGGACAACAACATGCGGTCGGTGTCGCAGCAGTGCACGCTGGACTACAGCTCGGAGACGATCTCAGACTCCATCCTGGACAAGACCAGTCCGGACAAGAGCCTCCTTCCTAACCAGGAGGCCTTCCTGATCGAGCCCGGCGACGCCTTGGCCAGGCGCGAGAACAGCCCGCTGAGCGTGCTCACCGAGCACGACCCGAACTACTGCCGGATAAGCGACGACGCGTTCTTCCGGAAGTCCGGGTACTCTAAGGGTAAGCTGCAGCCCGCGGCGGCCGAGTTCAAGTTCTCGGCGTGTCGGGAGCCGTCGTCGCCCCGGATATACATCAACCCGGTGCACGACCCGCGGCTGGGCAAGGGCGACGGCCGCAGCCGGGCTAGCAGCGTGTCCGTCAGCGACCTGGACGAGCTGTACCAGCAGATCAGGCGCGGGCCGGAGCCCAAGCGGGGCCGCGCCGTCGGGTACGGCGCGACGTACGCCAGCCCCTGCCTCTCCGACTCGGAGATCAACTCGTATGTTAGCGACGCGAGGCAGCGACGCAGGGCGGCGTCGCGCAGCCACGAGAACCTGGACAGGTTGAGCGACGACGTGGAGACCACCGTGTAGGGGGCGCGCCGGTCCCTTTCGGCTTCGTTCGTCCGAGGTTGAGGTGATTTTAAAGGGTTTTACAAGAGTTCTGTTGGAATTTACGTTAAGCAGTGGAGAATTAGGCAGGGTTACAGTAGCTGCAGTACACTCACAGTAGCTTTGCCCGCCAAGTGCGCACAATGAACATAGTACCACACCCGAGAGATATTACCCAGGCATTACCAGCCATATGTACGATCAGCGATAGAACCATTTCGGGCAAGCACAGTATAATTTATCTACCTCGTATTTATTACATTAGCTAATAAATTAATTGGTTACTTTTAAAAATTCATTCACTTAAATTCACAGTTAAACACGGAGGATATGACCAGTATCATTCACTAATCCAATTTACTTGTTTTTATAGTAGGTTTTCGCAGAGATACCTACAAAATTATTCACTACACTGTACTTCTCGATGTGTTTGCAGCTGCTGCTAAAAGAAATAATCTGGACATAGTTTTGGGTTGTCTACTGTGCATCCTATGGTCAAGAGCAATGCTACTTTTGATGCACTGTAGAGGGAATTCGTGAATTTGATGAGACTAGGCTATGTTTTTGCGCGGTAAATTAACCTAATTATGTTAGGTTGGTTGATTGGTTATAGGCAGTGGTGGAATTAATTAGGGTTATCCCCAGTTATAATAGGTACTGGGTTCTTTTGCGTTCTGTGATTGTACAAAATCGCCAACAAGTCCGAATCGCCCCACCACGTAAACAATAACCCGTTCCCTGAGTGCATGATAGTTGAGTCAATGCCTATCAATTTCATCTGTCTTATTCTATCCTTCAGTTAAGCCTTAATCCTTTCCTTTTTCTTGGCAGGTTACTAATTTCAGAATACATTCATGCTACGCGAGTTGCCTATCTGTGGCGTCACTGTATGCCAGCTTTATAACGAATAACACATATCACACAACAAAACGCACGCTTTAGTTTTCAAAAGTGGCCCGCTACGTCTGTGCCGATAAATATGTTCATATCGTGCCAAACTATTGGGATACTGTATATTGAGCTACTGTAACCAAGCGTACATTTTCTGATTGTAAAATCTGTGCTAAAATCTCTTTCAACAGACTCCATAATAATAGTACAGAGCCTACGCTAATATTTAATATTTCACAGATGTTCTCGTGAAAATTGGTAGCTGAGCTTAATCTGAAAATCTCAAAAATGATCTAGCATAAAATTGGAGGAAAATTAAAATATAATAGGAGTATAATATAACAAAAATTGATTTCTTACAGCAACTATTACATACAAACTGTGTCCTTTGATCGTGGCAGATTGTAAAATGGTGAGCAGAGCTATGATAATGGTTAGCAAAATTTTTATTGGATAACGGCTTCTGTTATGTTATGTCTCCGTTCTAAAACCTATGTAGCCAGCGATGCATTATGTTTGGCCACGCCCACTTTCGAAAATTCCCATGGCAATTAAATTCAGTTTACTTATTGTTTTACAGTTTGCCAAATTTAAGGAAAGCAATCACTGTATTTCTAAACCTCCACTTTATGCTACCAGCTATCTATGATGAGTAGAACGAAACCGGATACAGTATGTATTACGTAAAATTAAGAGCTTACCTTGCAGAAGGTTCCGGCAAACCATGACTTACATAGATGTATTTTAAAAGTTGAAGGTATAAGGTACTGTTGTACACTTTTCTCTCGCAGCTAGAATGTCGGAAGATATTCGATGAGCTGTTTTAACCTTTTGAGATTCTTCGTTTTATAGGTAAGAAATTAGTTACGTAAATATAATTTTGCACAAATTATATTAAACGAATGCCGTGATTATTAGCTCTCTACGAAGTAAGATATAATATAGGATGGAATGTTGTTGCCAAAAAAAAAGATCGGATAAGTTTACGATATACTTGCCTTTAGTGTGTGACGCATATGGCTTAGAAAAATCTTTTCGAAATATAACGGTCTGTTTCGCTTAGATATGGTTGTGAATATCTAGTTGGGATAGCCAGATCTTATGCTTGTACAGCAGGCATAGTTTAAATTAAATATCACACTTTTTAAGGAAGATTTTTGCCATTTTTTTTGGTCATGACTTTCGCAAATTAGTTTTTTCCTTATATCTAGTTGTCCTTTTTCAAGTTAATTGAAAAGATGCCCTTTTTAGAGGTAGTATGGATTTTTCAAAATTTACTATTACACCACTATTTTTTTACACCAAAAAAAAAAAAAAAGTTTTTGTAAAAATGGTTATACTTATTTATCTTTTAAATGTATTTTCTTTTTTTTTGTATATGAAAACCTGAATTTCATTCGATATATTACAATTTAGTTCGTCATTTTCCGAACATATATTTTTTTTTGAGATTCACGTATTCTTGCCATAGTATTTAATTTACATAGTCATACACTAGTCACAAAAATTAGGGGATATAAAAAAATGTACATTTTTAGTCGATTTTCAAGGCTGTAACTTGGTGAAAAATGGTTGTAGAGCAATTTAAAAAAATTAAAGCTTCAAATTTCTATTTTTCAGATTTGAAGATGAAATATTTTTACTACTCACACTTTTTGGGTAATTTTTTCAAATCGTTGACAAAATTTTCACTAAATTACAGCTTTTTGAAAATCATTTAAAAACGTACAATATTTTTATATCCCCTAATTTTTGTGACTAGTGTGTATAAGGTATGCGAAAGTCGTGCTGTGCTTAGACTGAACTCAGTAAAATGCTCAAGGGGTGTTCGGCGAATTTTTGGGCACAATTCTTTGCCGGTTAGACTTGTGTGATTTTTACGTTAGGCAATACTTAGCTAGACTATAGGTTCAGTGGGGACACCGAGAGTATATTTTTTGTAAGTGAATTTTTCTGAATCGAAATGTGCATTATTAGGTAATTTTACAGAGTTATTTATTTTATATTTTCGATTGTGATGTAGCTTATATAGATTTTTTTTTAGAGTTCCACGATTATCGTTTAGTTTCTAGGGGTTTTATCCATCGTCGTCATCAATGATATCGTATTTGCTTAAGTGCTGCCTTACTATTTGTATTTGTAAATATATGTAAAAAAAATATATCCTAAGTGTGCAAAAAAAAGATTATTATATACAGAAAAAAAACACCATAAAATGTACAATTTTTAAGACTGTTAAAAAATAGTATTATTGAATACGCTATAGATATTTGTTAACATGGATCATTGTAAAGAAGTGTATTCGAATGGAAAGTATAAATATATATATCTATCTACATAAAAGTTAGTTTGTTTACACCAAAATGAGAATTTTCGGGAAAAACTTTTACACAAAAGTAAAGACAAATATAAAAACTTTATTTTATACATTCATAATAAAAAACAGATTTGTACAAATTAACCGTATGGGTCGCCAAAAAAAGTGATTTTTTTATTCATCAGTATTTAAAACCTTTTTTATTTTTGGAGTCTTCAAGGAAATTACGAAAAATCATAATAATATACACAGGGGGTTCCAAAATAAATAGATATTTTTAAACATTTTATTTTTTTTTACAAATGTGATTCGCTTTTCATATAATTTTATTCAAAACATGTTTTGAGTAAAATTGTTGCCGTTTTTATCTGAGATTTTTTCAGATTTTGATAATTTGATATCATTATAAAAAAATGGTATACTCTGGATTAAAGTAGTAGCATTAAGTCTTTACAGTATACATACATATACAGGAGAAGACATACACGACAAAGCGTTTCTGTGTATATGCTCCTCCCCGCTAAATCCACATCTGTGTCGAACCATGCGGTTCACATGCCGTGGCATTCCCAATCCGTGCTCAAGCGATCGGCCGCGAACCATCTGCGTGACCCATTCCACACCGCCTTCTCTTCCACACAATTTTTTTTTAGCTGGTAATATTTGCTATACCTAAGTCAACATGGGCCAACCCTGTATAGACATTAATTGTATAAAATAAATAATGTAAGAGAAACTAGCTATCTTTAAAAAAATTACAAAAAACCATTAGAACTGTCAATGACTATATTTTAATGTTTAATAGCTTTTCTAAGTAATCCTTCAATTTTTCAAAAATAGAGGTACTCTGCGCCAGAATAAAATATATATTATTTTCCACCCCCCATGATAGACTTTCGAAATTTCATTGGAATGCTTGTATCTTAATATCCAACTTTTAATTTGTAAGGAATATATTTTTCAAATACGGAAAAATGAAAACAATTCTCTGACACATTTTTTTGGCGACACTTCACAATGCATTAAAAAAAGACGATAAAAAACACCTAAAACAAAAAACAAGCTAATCGGTTGCAATACTATTTATCGTTCTGACAATTATTTCTATAGATTCCTTCAGTTGCTCCTCTGTTATCACCAGCGGAGGGGCAAATCTGATGATGTCTTCGTGGGTATGTTTTGCTATCAGTCCTCTATCTTTCATCTTCAGGCAGATGTCCCAGGCATCTGCGTAATCTAAAAAAAATCAAATTAAAAAAGGTCCTCAAAAAAATGGACTTTTTTATATGTTCAACTGCATAAGAGATCTAAGCAAAGTTAAGTTAACCGACAAATCTAATTGTTTGCCTTCATCAATTTTTTTCTTACTTCTGTTAACCACTACCGCGTTCAGCAGGCCCCTGCCCCTAACTTCGATCACCACCTTCCTGCTAAGCTTCTTCCGCAACTCTGTCCTGAAGATTTCGCCGAGTTTGAAGGCGTTATCCGCCAAATTTTCCTCTTCTAGTACCTCCAGAGCCGCGATGGCCACTTTAGAACCCAAGGGGTTACCGCCAAACGTTGACCCGTGGGTACCTGATAAAAATATTAATTTTTTTACACACCTGGTTTTTACAAAAGCGCTACGTTTTTACAAAAGTATTCATAAGAAACGTGCACGTTAGGTCATAAAAATATTGACTTCTTAGAAATACTTCCTAGAAATTTAGTTGTTACTCTGGACTGTCATTACGAAAATTCAGGGCAATAGCAAACATCTTCAAAAAACAGAGCAAGGTCGTTAGTATAAATACACGAAACGCAGAACCCAAACGAAATAGTGAAACGACCAAGGAACGAGATCGGTTCTAATCTCCACCAAATGCAATAAGTAAACAATAGAGCCCATAGGTTAATAATAGGTTCTAGGACCGCTCTTAACGCGACTGGAATACTGTTATATGTGCCACATTAATAAAGTACATAGTCAACTCCTGTACATATGTACATAGTGCAATCCTAGTTCAATCAAATAACGTCGTTATATTCTAGAATAAAACCTGTCAGCCATATTGTGCGCTCACTCTTACCAAGTTACAGCACGTGTTAACGTAAACGTAATTTACTTTTCTTAGTATTAGTTAAAATGCGCTGATCGATGCATCATTCGTGTTCACGAAACGTTGAATAAGTTTCTAAAAATGTCGGGGCAGCATCCGTCCATTTTTCGGAACTGACCTTTAATGGCAGTGAACTTCGTTGTACCGTGTGTAACAGTGTACTGACGTGGCATGTAAAAGCAGCTGTTTTGTTGCATGTTGCTACAGACGAACGTAAAGCTCGTGTAAATGGTGGTGTGAGTGCACGAGACAGTCGAATCAGAGACAATTTTACTTGGATTTAGTCAAAACGATTTTAAACGTGTAATAGTCCATTCGCCAAATTAGATCACTTCGAGTTCAGACAATTTATCCAGAACACTGTGAGTGGAAAGTACGGCGAAGTTAGTATGTCTGCAGAAACAACTGTTACCCGATTGTACATAGCACCACTGTTTGAAGACATAAAAAAATATTGTCTCGGAATTGCACGATAAACTTATATGGCTTAATGTTAAAGGGCAGAACATAGCTAACGTAGTGGTTGGGGGACTGGATGAGGCAAAAGCCATGGAAGGGCATTTGATAGCTTCAAGGACATACACTAATTTAATCCAAGTTACATGTTTGGTACATGGGCTCCACCGAATTGCCGAAACTGTTAGGGACTGTTATCCTAATATTGATACCCTTGTTTTGAATGTGAAACAAGTATTTGTGAAAACACTATCCAGAAGGAAAAAGTTTTCAAACGTCCTACCAAGGACACCACTACCAGCGAAGCCTAATGTGACTCGTTGGGGCACATGGTTACAGGCAGCTATTTTAAGTGACAGGCGCCAGGCGCCAGGCGCCAGAGCTTAACTCCTGAACATATGGAACAGTTATGATAATTTATGGAGCGGCATCGGCAGTACGGACACGTTGTAGCGTCGATTATCATGTGTATGCAAGTTCTGTGTCTTGTGGCTATGACTTCTTTGCCTATTAGTGGGGTTACGACAATCACCATCACATGTATAAGGTAAGACCTGTTTAACATTTCGTAGCGTTGCCGATAGTCGTATCCTGGAGCCACCCTTGGTAAAGTACGCATCTATTATTAACCTCCGAACTCTAGTAACCAAGCTGCTTTGTAATAGCAGCTGTACAACAATACACTTTATACGCGAAAGGTAAGTTGTTCTTCATTCTTTTCTACGCTTTCTTTCGTGAAAAAGTGATAAGGCAGAAGAATCATTAAAATATGTAAAAGACTTACCGGGTTCGATGACCAACATCAGATCGTCGTTGGCCAGACAGGCGGACACTGGGTACACCCCGCCTCCCAGAGCTTTTCCCAGCACCAGAATATCGGGTTTTACGCCTTCGTAGTCGACGGCGAGTCGTTTTCCCGTCCTGCCCAGCCCTGTCTGTATCTCGTCCGCTATCCAGATCACGTTGTACTTGTCGCAGAGCTCTCGGACTCCCTTCAGGTAACCGACGTCAGGTACTTTGATGCCCGCTTCGCCCTGTATGGGCTCCACCATGTAGGCGCACACGAGGGGGTCCTGGAGGATTTTCTGAAAATATTTTTACAGTCATACACAGGGGGTTGTGAATTACACGTAATTCTTATAAGGAGTGATCATGTTTGACGAAGTGTGTTGGAAAAAATGTACCTAGATACCGGTGACAGTTTATTGTAAAGAAATCGTTGAAAATTGTGTTTATTCGACAGAAAGTATTTTAATATTTTTACTTTCATATAGCTTCACCTCGTTGTAGTGACGTCACTCGTAAGCGCCCAGGCCTTCTTTCTCGGTGGTAACAGGTATATTTAACTCGAATTTTTACCTCTAGAGCCGTCAAATCGTTATAGGGCACGCAGGTGAAGCCGGGCATAAACGGACCGTATCCCTCGAAGCTTGTGGGGTCGGTGGAAGCCGAAACTGCCGCCAAAGAGCGCCCCCAGAAGTTGTCACTCGCGAAGATGATTTTCGCCTCGTCCTTGGGTATCATCTTCTTCCGGTAGCCCCACTTCCTAGCTATTTTGCACGCGGTATCGTCCGCTTCCACGCCTATAATAAAAATCTCATTTTGAAAAATATTTTTTTTCTGCGCGTTTAGGTTTAGTTTAGGTTACCTGTGTTCATCGGTAACACTTTATCGTATTGGAAAAGCTTGGTAACTATTTGAGCGTATTCGCCGAAGACGTCGGAGTAGAACGCCCTGGAGGTGTGGTGGAGGATGGAGCTCTGTTTATGTAGCGCCTCGACGATTTTAGGGTGGCAGTGTCCAAAGTTGTTGGCCGAATAGCCGCTGAGGTAGTCGAAATATCGCTTCCCTTCTACATCCCAAACGAAGACGCCTAAAAAAATAAATTTAGTCATTAGACGTAGCCTCACGTTGGGTGCCAATTTTTTTTTTAGATGCCCCACGTCGAGCGCCAAGATTGTAAATCATAGTCTTACGCATTTAAATGCATCTCTTAAGCATTATAATTATCTTTTTTTAATTAAAAATATAATATATAACCCACAAAATTAAAGGAGGCATGAAAAGACGTGTCCCAACTATTGGGGCCAGGTTTCGAAAAAATCCGGATATTAACTTTTTTTACTTTTCGCTTTACATGAGGCTCCATACACAGCCCCACATCTGGTCCCGCAATATTTAGGACGCCCCACGTCGAGCGCCAACTTTTCACAACATAGTCTGTCACAGTTTTAGGGAATTTTTTTTATGATTTGGTGAAATTATAAATTAACATGGTGTTACGACCAAAATTAAAGAAGGCACGAAACAAGCCGTGCGCCATGATTGGCACCAAGTTTAAAAAAAATGTGAATATTATTTTTGTTATTTTCCTCTTTATAAGACCACATGCCCTGCATCTGGCGCTATAATTTTTAGGATGTCCTACGTCAAGCGCCAATACTCTAAAACATACTCCCTTGAATAATTTAGAAAACTTATTTTCTTAAGTACCTAATGATTTTGGCATATCTGGCGCCACAACTTTGGGAATGCTTCACGTCGAGCGCCAACATTTCACAACGTATTCTCTTTCCTTAATTTTAGGAGGATTTATTTTTATTGCAACGTCATAATTAAAAATTAAAACGGTGTTACAACCAAAATTAAAGAAGGCACGAAAAAAGCTGTGCCTCATGATCGGCGTCAAGTTTAAAAAAATGTGGATATTTTTTTTTTACCCTCTCATTTACATAAAAGCTTGTATCTGTCAAGCTCCGCGTCTCCCGCAACAATTTGTAGGATGCCCCACGTGGAGCGCCGAGGTTGTAAAACATACTCTCAACATTATTTTAGGAAACTCATGTTTTAAGGTACCTAATGTTTTAGGCACATCTGGCGCAACACACATCTGGCGCCACAACTTTGTGAATGCCCCACGTCGAGCGCCAACGTTTCACAACGTAGTCGCGTACCATAATTTTAAGGAAATATATTTTATTTAAGTACGCAATGGTTTTGTGTGATTAAAAATGAACATTGTCTTACACCCAAAATTAAAGGAGGCTCGAAAAACGCTGTGTCCCACTGTGTTGTTGTGATTGGCGGCCAAGTTTAAAAATATATTTATTATTTATTTACCTTTCCCCTCTACATAAGGCTACGGGCAACGGGTGATAATTGTGCGCAGCATATTTGGCCTCCCTGTCGATAACCTCCTTTGTGCTCGACAGTCTTTTACAAGCTTCTTGAGGTTGGAAGACATCCTCAAGCTTCGAAATCAGTCTTACGGCTCTTCTGGAGTTGGACAGCATTTTGGTAACTGCAAAAGGAACACCGTGGAAACTGTACACTCTCCGTTTCACCATTCAAATAAATAAAGGTATGGAATTGAAAAATAAAATGTAAAAAAATAAGTAGTACATGTAAAATGTCTTGGCATTGTGTGGGAAGAAGTCAGGTTATTTAATTATGGTGCAATGCATTTTCTAATGAATATTCTAATTGAGTGAAACATTATAAGTGCCCAAGTAACATTTAATTCCATTGTTCGTGATAGAGACCGCAGTAATTATATTTAACAAATTAAATCATCAGTATCATCCTGTTTGGTTTATTTTTATAACGCCTAAAGCAATATATTATTACGTTATGTATACAGTGCGACAGACGTTTTTAAGCACGTTTTTGTTTTATATATTACGTTTTACATAATGCGACCTTGTGTTGTTTACTTGTTTTTTTCTTAGTCTCGGATGTAAATAGAAAGGTCATTGACAAATATTCCTTTTACGACTTTTGTTTACACAAAATAAATATTTTGGATATAAGAATGGGGCATTTATAAAAATGTAATCATAAAAAATGTGGATATTAAAAAAACGTTGCGTATAACTTAAAATTTCGATCATCAGAGGCATCAGAGTGCTCCCTAACCTCATAATTTTGACTTGAATGATGTAGTAAATTCATGTGGTGAAAAAAAATAAAGATCAAAGAAAATCTAAAAAAAAAAAGAAATAAAGTACCTAGGTGTTTTTAATATTGTGGTATTTTTATCTCAAATATGATGGTATACATACATAATAGATACGGAGTTATTAATTAACCACTGTTTTACAGATTTCGCAGTATGTTTGGGATCATTGTCTTGAACAAGCTTCCACGTAACAGGCATAAACTCGCCAGCGTATGGTTGCAGAATATTTTCCAATATGTTAATATACACATACTGGTCCATGATTCTCTTTACACGATGTATGGGGCATACACCTCTCCAGGAAAAGCAACCCCAGATGACGACATTTCCGCATCCGTGTTTTAACGTTATGGTTGTATAGTTCGGATCAGTGGCGGTGCGTGATATTTCAGTTAGCCATATCTTGAAAACGACGCATGGGACCCACTTCACTTTTTAGGTGATGACTATACACCTCTTACAGAAAGGTGTATAGTCAACGCCAACCTCCCATCGTTGGCGTTGATGTCGTAGGTCTCCTTCATGCGGTCGCTGGCGCCCTGGATATTTGAACGGACTCGTTCGTGGATGTCGTCCATTCTCTGGCGTAGAGTACTGACGTAGTCCTCTCCAGCCACGTCGTCCCCTGGTGTACAGCCGAACTTCAGGTCACAGGGTAGACGCAGTTCACGGCCCATGAGGATGCTTGCAGGTGTTTGCCCAGTTGTTTCGTGAATTGACGACCGGTAGGCTAGCAGGAACAGGTGGAGAAACTGGTCCCAGTCCCTCTGGTGGTCAGAGACTACTTTGGATAAGTACCGGTTGATGGTCCTATTCATTCGCTCGACCATTCCATCTGACTGCGGATGCAGTGCAGTTGTCCTCGTCTTACGGATGTCGAGTGTACGGCACACATTCTGAAACAGAATCGACTCGAAATTTCTCCCCTGGTCCGAATGTAATTCCAGAGGTACACCAAATCGACAAATCCAGTCCTTGATGAGAGCGTCCGCCACAGTAGAAGCCTCTTGATTTGGAAGGGCATACGCTTCTACCCATTTGCTGAAATAATCCATCACGACGACGATGTATTTATTTCCATTATCTGTTTCCGGAAACGGACCTGCTACATCAATGGAAATTCTTTCAAACGGACTACCCACGTTGTATTGTCGCATTGGAGCCTTCGGGTGCCGTTGCCGACCATTACTTGCAGCGCACACCACACATTTCTTGCACCACTCCTTCACGTCAGTAGTGCAGTTCACCCAGCAGAAACGCTCCCTAACTTTTCCCAGCGTCTTTGTTACTCCTAGGTGTTCATAATGTCCATTCCAAGAATAAGTTCATCCTCAATTTCAGCTACCAGTGCTCGATGTTCAAACGACACGTTTCCAATGACAATTGTGATGTTGGTCTCACCGCGAATGGTAGCGGGATCTCCAGTTGCAGTACGTAGTCGCCAGCTGGTCGGAGTAATTCTTGCTGCTGTTCCAACAATATCTGGTCTAATGATAGTTCTCGTTGCACCCGTATCTAATAGCAACAGTCTCTCTTTTCCATCGACTAGTCCATCGACAAAAACACTATTAGACGGGTGTTGAAGAGATGCGACTCGTGCAATTTTCTTTGGGGCTTGCTTCTTAGAGGTTGACGATTGCCCCTTACGGTCAACCTCCTTTAGTTTTCCGACGAGGGTGACGTTTCCTTATTTCTAGGGCAGCGACTACGGACATGTCCAACCTTACCGCAATTCCAGCACCGAATTTGCCTCTTTTCCAACATGCCCTCGACGACTCGCCTAATTTCTGCTTCATTGCAGGTTCCTTCTTCAACACCTTCCTCCATCCTACGGACCTTAGCTTGACCTCTGCAACTCTGTTTAGCAGCTTCGAATTCCAAAGCTCGCGCCAAAGCATCCACCAACTTGCTGGGACGAGCGAGAGTCAGAGCTTGACGGGTCTCAGTATCACGCAGACCATCTAAAAATGCCTGCACGGCTAGTCGTTCCATGACGTTTCCGGCGTAGATGAATTCAAAGATACCGCGCTATGTCCCTTCGAATTCCTGCAGCGATTCGTTACTTTTCTGATAGCGGTTCTTCAACTGCGAGTGGTAGACATGCTCGAGATGAGACTGACCATAACGCATTTCCAGATGTCGGACAAGTTGATGGTAGTCCTCTTGTTCTTCAAGCGAAAGCGTCTGTAATATATCCGTGGCATCTCCACGTAGTGCTAATGTCAGCGCTGTAGCCTTCTCTGCCAACGACCAACCATTTGCCTTCGCTGCAGCCTCAAATTGCCGTAGGTAATTGACCCAGGAGCTCTTACCATCAAACTGTGGTGGTTTCATGCGAATTTTCGAAATTTCCACGTGACTGCTCAACTCGGGTTTATTCAACCTGTCGATGTTGCTACCAGGTGACTTCAGAGCGGTATTGACCACTCGTTGTTGTTCCCCACTTTCTAAATTCAGCGTTGCAATTTTTTCTCTCTACTTCTAGAAACTTATTCTGGAATTCTTCTACGGTAACTAACTTATTTTCAATTTCCTCAAATTTTCCGTCCACATATTCGCCTATTTGTTTCTGGAGGCAACTAGAATTTTCCATAATTTTCTTTTCTAAAGTTGTATAATTTTCGAGTAGTTTTTTATTTTAGTTCTAAGTTTTCTAATTTTCCAGATGTCTCCTCTAGCTTCTGTTGCAGGTTACTACCATTTTCTATTAGTTTCTGTTCCATCCCTCTTAAGTTTTGCTCCATCCCTCTTAAGTTTCCAGACGTTTCCTCAAATTTTTGTTGCATTTGGGTGGCATTTTCTAAAAGTTTCTCTTCTAGATTTTTCTCCAAGCTTTGCAACGCCGAATTTATATCGACAGCAATGTCGAATAAAAATATGTCGGGATTTTCACCTTCATTTTCCAGAGCTTCTTTAAGTCTATTTTGCAGATCGGCCTTTTTCCCTGTCGTCTCGCACTCCCGTTCTTCGAGTTCCTTCTTCAAATCCGCCACTTTAAGGTCCTTTAAAAACACCTGTCTTGAAGCCATTTCACTTAATTTATTTATCGCGAATTTATTTATTTAAATGTTTTTATTATTGTTTTTTTTTTCACCTCCCACACCTGACACCAATGTAACGTTTTATTTATTTCGGGTTCGTGAGGTGTGAAAAATTAAACTCGCACTTTTAAACTAACACTATTTATTTAATTAATACAACTACGGACTAACACTATTTAACTACACTAATTTATTTTTATACAATTTATATTAGAGCGTTGTACGGAGAGCGCGCCGCTTACATAATTCAAATAGGAACTATTGTCGCGCGTGGATCCCACCCCGCGTTATATACACCTATAGAAGGGTCGCGTATCTACCAGAAACCTTTAGCGCGTGAAGTCAAACCGCCGCGAAGACTCGTGACGTTTCTGGGCGTCCTACGTCGGCACAGGTTATCGGCTGCTTTGGTCAGCCGGCGTCAAAACAGGCAGGGGCGGACTGGCCCAGAGTTCGTAACAATATAAAAGTTGAACTGAGACAGATGGAGCACAAAATAGATTACGAATTGATTGGCTTTAGAACGCATGTTTATTGTATATATAATTGTTGGGACGGGTTAAAAACTAAATGACATAATATGCCGCCACTGTATGTATGTACATAATATATACAGTAGGGTGGCCCAAAAAAAATGGAATAAATTTTTTTGTTCGTATCGTGTGAAAATATATTAATTTATTATGTTATAAACGCCCCCTTAAAAAAAATCAGCTCAAAATTTTTTTTAAGAGGTCGCTCAAGATTTTTAAAAATTTCCAAAATTGTCAAAAATTGAATTTTTTTGTAATTTCATTTTCTTTGTCATGTTATTATTTTTTAGGTTGAAAAAAATGATCGATTCCGAAAATTTGAAATCAATATTTTAATTTCTAAATGTCACTCATATTTTTTTTAGTTTTCAAAGCAGTGTACCTAAAATGTTTTCGAGCAATCTAAATATAAATATTAACGAACTAATTAGGTATTTTTTTTATTGAATTTGACGTACAAATGAATTTCTTGTTTTGGTTTTTGTAACTGTTATACCGGGCGGACCATTTTAACCTTTAATAGGAAATAACTCGGCCGGTAAGCGAAAAAATAAAAAAAGTTGTATACAGAAGTTGTTGGGCAAGGAGGGGGGAAGTACGACCGTAACCTTTTTGACCTCGAAGTTGACCTTGAGGGTTATTTGAAGGTCAACAAAAAAACTTTCAAATGGAAACAACTATTTTTGACCCCGGATTTGAAAAGAGCGGCAAATTTTACTTTAATCTGTATACAACTTTTTTTATTTTTTCGCTTGCCGGCCGAGTTATTTCCTACCAAAGGTTAAAATGATCCACCCGGTATAACAGTTCCAAAAACCAAAACAAGAAAAAGAACAAAATAGATATAAATAAAAAGATCTAAGTAACTCCTTCACAAATATAACAACATCTACAACAAAATGAGTAATGAGCATCCTAAAAAACGTAGGAATATGCATTTAATATCAACTTTTTACTTTTTAGTGAAATTTGACAGCTGTCATTAAGTCGAAATTTATTCTTGACTTCAGATTCGTGATCAGCGACCCAAAAAACCAAAATAAAGGTCAAAAAAAAATAGTTAGAGATTTTTTCGAAAAATTTCCTCTATTAGAATTTATGAGGGTTATATGGGGGTGTAGAAAAAAACTGATGCGGTAGAAAAAATGTTTATTGCCAAATTTGGTTTCAGTGCATCAAAATACATAGGAAATGATGGGTCTGATTGCAAAGATAGAACTCTTTTTTTTTGTAGACCTGTGTTATTTATCCTACAAAATGCCAATAAAGGATAATAGTTGTATCCATAATATGAAGTCTTTGTTTCAGAAACCTTACCGAAAAATAACATTGGGCCAAACGATATGATTCTGGGCTCGTATTTGCTATACCTAAATCAACATGGGCTAACCCGGTGTACACTCTTTCCCAAATTGGTTATGCATCTCCTGGGGTCTCTGCTATTGTTGAAGATAGAAAGATGGTTACTAGGACAATTTTGTGACCAGCCATATCTCATTCGATTCGTTTGAACGTTTATCTTTGGGGCTTACAAAAAATGAAGTATATGCACTATAGTCTCCTAGAAAATGTACAAATTTTAGATGAATAATGTCGGAATACGTTTGCTAGTATTAAATGAACTATATTGAGAAAAGTAATCAATCTTGAAAATTATTACAGATAAATTGAATTTGACCATCTCCATTTAACCGTATTTCTATCTCCAGCAATAATCGAACTACTAATGCATGCATGACCAATTCGGGACAGACTATATACAGATAAAAGTATGCTTAATATTACCTTAGTTATTAGTTATTACTTATTACTGAAGTTGAATAAATAGTAAATATAAAATATGTTTGTATAGCTCATTTTGCACTTGAAGTAGATTTTATATTAAGATAATATGTTGTAGTGTTTACAACGACTAGTAGTCGTCTTAGATATGACGAGATCAAATATGAACTCATTTTCCATGAATTCATGTATTTAATTCTTTCAAGGTCCGATGCAAACCTCTGGGATCGAACCAGGTCTAGCAGACCATCGGGTAATCCTGTTACTCTCACTCTCTTTTCTGTTTGCTGTTCTTATTCCTACATTTTATGTAAGAGTACATGCCATGACTATATTCATTTACATATTGTTTTTTTTTATGTACGAGTGTTAAGACACGTCACATGTAGTAAAGGTCATCTACGCTAGGTCTGGCGTTATCAGTGACGACTATCGTGCGTTGAATCTATAGGAGAATGACATGGATTAAAACTAAAACGACTAAATGTTGCTTTAACTACGTCCATTAACAGACTTTCACAATAAAATGGATCTTACAAACTACTCATAACACAATCTAGTTGGATATTTATTAGTTTATAACCATTTATAACCGTTTATAAATGTATATAACCAAAATATACATTTAGTACAAATATCAGTTTAATTATTATTAGTAAAAGTTTACAGTTTAAAGTTAAAAATATGATTTAGTAAAAGTAACCCAAAAACACGTTTTTCTTCAATAATTTTACAGAATAATATTTGATAATTTAGAATTCAAAAACAAATGTCAAAGACGAATCATATTTTCATTGCCGCGGTCTAATTTGACAATTTTTGTTATACAAATATTTTTAGTACCTAACTAATTTTGAATTTCTCACAAAATTTAAATACAAAACTCCGCCATCTTTAATCGAAATATCAAAAATATATGTACATATGTGCCGAATAACAAATTTTATGTAGAATCCAATTATATAAGAATATACCGTATATATTCTTAAATTAGTAGCCAACCAAGAAAAAGGAAAGGAAGTAAGACCTACATAGGTAAAGGATAGAACAAGACAGATATATACATAATGGCCACACCTAACAGGCACGTCCCACTCAGCAGGCGGGTGAGTGATGTCGGGGCGTTCGCATTTGTTTACGATATTATTCGCTCCCTATTTCAATGAGAAGCAAGCCCCCGCACCGCTGAAGCCAAGGACTGGAGTGGGACCAGTTCGCTCTCATTTGTGTGACGCTTTATGAATATCTCTCACATTTGGTGAATAGAATTTAGTTCACATACGGTATAGGGTGTTCCATTTGAAAATTTAAAGTTCGGTCTGGTAAAACTGGAATTGTTATGCAGGAGTCAAAATAAGTCCACTAGTATAAAAATAAAAAACGATATAAACTATGTACACTATAAATACTAAAAAAAAAAACAAGTTCATACATGAAGCCTCATTGACACCCGGTATATGTACATAATGTATCTTGGAATAAAAATTCATGTATTCCTAATTTATCGCTGCAGAACGTAAACAAATAATTACAACCAGCTGTGTCAGCTCGAATAATAAAAATAACCTTATGTTTCATAAAAAAAAAAATAGGAGCATTCCATTAACTAAATTACAAACATATACGTCAACTAAAGCCGCTTTACCAATACGCTTTAACTAGAGTCGCACCATAAAAACTTGCACTGTAAAAAAAAATAAAAATAGGGTCCCAAAAGGCCATTTATTAGTTACATACCTTAATGAAGAACACTCTAGCACTGAACACCGTCGTCGTTGAGCCACCAAAGACGCGAACTCGAAAAAAAAAATAGAAAAAAACGCGCAACAGTATCAAAACGGAGCAACAAACAACACCGTCGTCGTTAAGCCACCAAAAACGCGAACTCGAAAAAAAAAAATTAGAAAAAAAACGGGCAACGATACCAAAACGGAGCAACAAACAACACTGATTCTGTTTACGATATTACAATCACAGAAACTTCTACATGCTCCCGCAATTTTCCTACGGAGATGGTGTCCAAAACGCCCCTCCCGCTGCAAATTTTGGACAAACGCCTCGCGAGAGACGAGGTGCGAATTTTATTGCGAGCTGGCGACGCCGTTTGTTGCTAGCAAGTTGCCGACCTTCGTTTATTTTATTCAATGTGCGATAGAGTGGCATTTGTTTACCTCCGCACACTCGATTTGAACAATAACAAGCCCATAATCGACTGTTAATTGTTCTGTATTAAACAGCTGATACTATTTGAAAATTGGAAATAACGTCGGCTTTGAAAATGTACTAAAATTTTGTTAGAAGGCGATTTTTTTAAAGCTTTAAGATATTTTGCAACAAGTGCTAATGTCTAACGCGTATCAAAATCTCTGTTTACTAGGCGTAAGTTAGATATACATACTTTTATTTACCTTTGCAGTCAGTTAAATAGACAGTAATCACTGCAGTCAGCGTGTATTTAGTTAATACATAGGTACATGCATTTAGTTTCGAGTAAATTACATGTCGATATCTTAAAGCGAATAGGGGTTATCGTCTTCCAAAAATAGGAATACCTGAAGTTCGATTCAGGACTTTTTAACCATGTTTAAACAACACACATTTTCACAATGATTCACAACATTTTTCACCTACACACCCTGCGCTTGTGTTTGTGGAGATAAATTAAAGCAGGTTATAAATAGATTATAAAATTTACTGAGCCTAATTTTTTGTAAATTTTTGTATTATGCTGCAAGTGTTAATGTGTAACCAAGGTCTCGTAATTCAGTTAATAATGTTGATATTTTAAAATGTGAGGTAGCTTTAAAAAACAATGTTTATTTCGTAATAAAAAAAAATATGTATACAAAAATCTGCCTTCTTTTAAAACTACATACACATATTATATCATTATGTAAATTGCATATTGCATACACATGATATTTTTTGTAATTATACATTTTTTAAAGTGTTACATACCTGCTTTAATTTAACACAAAGAAAACTAAAAACTAACACCACATCAATAAAATTTAATTTCAAGAAAGCGTCTTCAGAGACGTTATTCCCGCATTTGAAACTCGCTTCTACATCGTAAAGACTTTTAATCGACTGGTATAATCGAGGCAACCTCAAAATTGACCCCCGATATATTTATTTTATCGTGTTGACTCGTTTAACTGGTTCCTTTTGGTACATTTGTGTATGTGGTAACGTTTTGGGGTTATCATTTTGGTCAACGTGTTTCTTTTTCTTTGGGTCATAGCGGACTATCTCGCATTTTTAACATACTTTAAGAGGGTACAAATGTAACTGGAAGCAATTTTTCTAGGCGAATTTAGCGAATTTTAAGGGTCACTTCAATTCAACTACATATATTTTACAGCCCAAAATGATCATCCACTGGTTTGCCATCGAGGTTATGTTCTATTTTTAATTGAGGTTATGTTAGACTACATTACTAGGTACTACAGTATTATCTGTCATTGCAGGCCGAGTATACATTTTAGTGTTATTAAAACCAGAAAATCCCATTTGCTACGGTTATAACGGCTTGGAATACAAAACATTATTTTTTTGAGAATAAGAACTGGTTTAAAGTTTTTATCAGTGGCGGTTGATGGATTTTGAAATTCTCGCGTTTTCGAAGCATAGGACCCACAGTATAATGAGACATAAAAACACATGGTCAAAGTTGGCTGGACAAATAAATATGTACGTATTTCTATTCTTAATCTTAAGTTTATAACCTTATTTAATTGTCAGAGCTGTCACATTATGTGACGGCCATTATTTTACAATGGTGACAGCCCCTTGTCAAAAGTTTGGCAACAAAATTTGGCTTCGAGCTACATAACCGCTATTTCCTCGTTCTATCTCTCTCGTTCATAGCTAGATTTGATGACGTTTTTTTTTTGAATAGCTCGGTATTTTAGGGCTGCTTTTTGGGGTGATTAGCAGACCTAAGTAACAAAATGTGTCCCACCAAAGATTTGAAACGGCTTGCAAAATATTACGATTTTTTTTTACAATTACCAAGTGAATTACCGTCTTATGCTTTTTTTTGCAAAATTTTCATTTTGCAAAAATCTTAAATGTACAGATCTGTCGTAAAATCTCAAAAACGAATTGCTGCAAAATCGAAGGTGAAATAGCAATTTAAATTACCATCATTTTTACAGATTTTGATATTTCAAAAAAAGACAGCAAAAAAAACTTAAGAATTCAGGTAGGGCACACATTGTTCAATTTTTTTTCCCAAGTTTTTTTCCACTAAGCCTTCTGCTTAGGTCTAGTAATCCATCACTACTCACCCCCTAAAATAAGATGTGGAATTTCAAATTCCACCAGTTGCCACTAGCGTTTATACAAACAAAAAATCAAATGTTAACAAACTACTTAAATCAACTATTTATATATTATATGCGTTATTACTGACATTAGTATAGCTTTTCGAAAAAAATAAACACAATATTAAGCCAGACCGTATCATCTTAAACATCGGGGTTAACAAGTTCAGGGTCATCATTTTAATCAGTCTAATGGTGACAGGATAATTGATTTTTGTCTTTAAATATAACATTGTATCTTAAAGTTCTTGGGTGGTTATTCTCAGGAATTTTTTTTTCATTTTACACACAAAATTTATGTTTTTAAAATAAAAAATTGTTGTAGCTTCATGACAAACAGATCAAATTTAAAAAAAAAAGTAGTAAAAACAAAATATTTCCATAAATGTTTATTAATCCCAGATATTAAACAAATTAAATACCAACCATCAGATAAAATATTTTTATACTTACTACGTATTTACATTTATTGCAAACAACTTGAGGATTGTATTTGCTTAGATCACGTGAAACAATTTTATTAGAGCACAAATCTCACGTAAGAGCCAGATACCTTGTATTTGTACAAACAAACCTCTTATCGTTCTTCTTGTTATCAATTTATTGGGCGTCAGCTCTGCCGCAGTTATTAGTATCAGATGGGTGTTGTGCATGAAGATGTTGGTAAATAATTCTATCAGGCCCTAAATAAATTATTACCTTTTAAGTTGAACTGATAATCCCACACAACTATGTATCAACGAACTCAATGTTTGCACATTTGAGATGATACATATACCTTCCGCCTAGGGCCTTATCTTTGACAAAACCATTCACAGGAAACAACATGGAGGATAACACAATGTTGGTTGAGGCCTTAGAAGGAATTTGTTAAAAGATTTGCCGGATTATTATAGGGTTTTATCAAATTTTTTATTATACTTTTTTATTTATGATAATTTTAATGCATTAGCAAATAAATAAAACGTATTGTTTTACGGGACTAGATGAGCTTTTTTTTAGAATTATGATCTTATTCAGAATAGTCTATGAAAAATTTCTAAGCAAAAGCAAAAATATCTTGAGAATTCATAAAAGCCCTGTACGCCACACATAACTATAAAAAAAATAACGGATTAATATTTCTTTAGACTTCGTTGTTTTTTGTAAACAGTGTTTTATTAAACAGTGATTCTTTTAAAACCTGTAGATAAGTATATACGAGGCGTGTAAATTAAGTACGGAGACTGATTTTTTAAAAAATTTTATTCGAATAGAATTACATTCCACTATTGTCTCCTTCACAATAACTTCTTTGGGAAGCTACTCAGCGCTGGAGACGGTTATTCCATTCCTCATTGCAGTGTTGGAACTCATATACTGGAATAGTCTTCAGCTGGTCGGTTACAGCCGTTTGAATGTTTTCTAAAATGACGTCCCTTGAGGTGATTTTTCAATCTCGGGAAGAGAAAAAAGTTACAAGGACTCAAATCAGGTGAATCAGGAGGTTGAGGAGCCACAGGAATGTTTTTACTTGCTAAAAACTCGTTTACTGAAATGGCTGTGTGACAAGGCGCATTGTCGTGATGCAACATCCAGTTGTTCTTGATGTTTGGTCTCAGACGCATGATCCCTTTTCGAAGTTTTTCAAGAATCTCTCTGTAAAAGTGTTGATTTACGGCCTGGAGGCACAAACTTTTTGTGGACAATTCCCTGGCTATCAAAAAAGCAAATCAGCATGCATTTGCTCTTGCTTTTTGGGTCTTGGAGAGCTTGAGGTGTGCCATTCCATGCTTTGGCGTTTGGTTTCCGGGTCGTACTCAATTCTCTCCCCAATCCGTTAGTCAAAATCGATGACAGTGGTGTGATAATTTAACTCGTTCCCGATCATTCTTGTCATCAACCGACGATCTGAACTCTGAACGCATAAGGTCCCGTATTCTATAGACATTTTCATCGGTTCTTGAAAATGAAGGTTTTCCGCTTCGTGGTTCATCTTCAATCGATTCTCTTCCTTAAACCACCGAAAAACCTGGGCTCTTGAAAAAACACTGTCTCCGTAGGCGTGTTAAAGTTTTGAAAAAGTATCCGTTGCGCTGTGTCCAAGTCTGAAGCAAAACCTGATAGCACACCGTTGCTCAAAATTAATGTCACTCATTTTTAAAACGCATTAGAAAAAACATGTTTACGAAAACAGTCACAAAGAACAAACAAATGACTCTAACATGTTTAAACTTGTACTGAAGGTGCATTATATGTTAACCTACTATGTGATGCCCTTCCAAGTCCCGTCTCCGCAGTGTTATTAGATTGGACGCTACGTTGTCACTCTCATTATTTAATTCACTCACCGTAAGGTAGAGTTTTGAATTTTTATGAAGTCTTTGGTTCAACTTTAGAAATTTTTCATGTCTAAGGATTTTTTTTCCAAAATCGCTCAATTAGTCAAATAGATCCTCTAAAGATTTTCCTTTGGTAAAAAATCCAAGAACTGAAAATTATTTAATATTTTCGGAGTTATTCCCGGTTTTTTGAAAATATGGCAATTTTACTTTTTTTAGCGATATCTTTTCACATAATAGACAAATTAACTTCAACTTGGGCCTATTAGGCGCATAATTTCACAAGCTGTAATCCTGTTAGAAACAAAAAAAAAACAATGTAATATAGAAATATCACAATTTAAGCAACCTTCAGAATGTGGCGGTATGAACACTTTCGTTGCTGACTGTATGCATATTTAAAATTATTATTTTAAATCGCAAAGTTTGACAAAAAAATTTTTAGAATGTAGGTACTGAAATAAACATACGTATAATATATATATATATATATATAATAAATCATTTATAATCAATGTTAAAATAAAGGATTGTGTTTTAAAAGCATTCTGTATTTTTTATTCGGTAGGTATCTAAAAATCTGTCGAATTTGATATGTAAATGCAAATTTCATATTTAAATACAGTAAAATGTTCACTTCTGCTTCATAATTCTTCTTCAATCAAGATCTGCCTTTTTAAATAATCCCAGTTTCCGATTGGCTGGAGCTGTTATACTATTTCTAATGTGAATGTGAAGACATAAAAAAAAGCAAGGTTGTCAGATATATTTTCTAAAATTGCTAAACTCACTATACAATTATACTTCATACTTCAGTAAACTGTTAGTTCGTGGCGTTCTTAGACAGCTAGTTTGGAAATATACGAAACAAATACAGAGATATAAATTTATTAGTTAGCATTAAAATAGGCGTTTAAAATTGCTGGAAAAAAAATAATTAGAAATTAAAACAACTGTATGTATATTATAACTTAATAAAATTTTGAAGAGCCGGCAACGCTTAACACCGGCCAACGATCCATTAGGCTATTGCGCTTTGGATCAAATACGTTCGTTAAATACTTATTCGGTCCACTGTGTCATAAAATGTTTTACGACGTCGTTAAAATGATTTACGACATTAGGAATTCTTACTTGTTGCCGCCAGTGACGTGTATTTCAGATAGGTTTATTAAAACAGACAATGTTTTGAGATTGTCTGGCTAAATGAGCATTGTTTACAGAAAATTATATTACAAATATTAAGAGTTTTGTATACAGGCTAATTTTAATCTATATTGATTTGAATGAAAAAAAAAATTTCACAATTTTCGAATTTATAAAAGATATATGCACGCCATTGGGCGTCGTTAGCCATCAAAGGAATTAAAAATAATATCTCTTTACATTGAGTTTAGAAGGACTATAACAGCCCTGTTATAAATAGCGCCAAATGATACATCGAACCTCATAGCTCTGAATCGGGAGTATTTGGATAATAATGTTGGCTTACGGCAACGCGACACAGTACAGACGATTTGATCACAGTACTTCTGTCAGCTGGTGCTGTTGTATTATCTCCGTTGTATACATTACATTGAATAACGTGACATAATTAGTAGGGTTCGGAATGTTTGCCTTCTCGCGTGTTAAACTGCGTTAGACTATCGTGCCCTGCTGCACCGGGATGGCGTACTGCTACGCATACGTGGGTCCTGGCGCCTTGGCAGAATCGGTCAGTGGCGTATATATGCAGGAGCAAGAAAGACACGCGTATATAATTTGCAAGGTTCTTAAAAAAGACTGTTTATACTTTCATTATCATAAAGTTTAATAGTGCGGACCAGGCGTTATGGCACACATTTCCGAACCCTAATAATTAGTTACTTTTGTACATTATATTTATGATGCGTACGTCTCTGTGGCGCGACTCGTTTCTGCCAACTTTAATAATAATTATAATGGACTTGCTATTAATAAAATATGAAGTGATATATCGTAGGCTTGACTTAATCATTGAAAATTATTTAATGTGGTTCATTTGATTGCAACCAACCTTCAAAATATGACACCCGTCAATTTGGATGAATTATGACATTGACATGAAACAAAATTGACGGGGCACATTCAAAATGTTGTCCCCAAAATATACATTCGAAATCTGTGCATAGCTACAGAAAAATAAAAAAATAAGAAAATAAGAGTAAAATGAAACATGGAATATACGGATCCCTGAGAACAATTCTGAAGAGCGACGTTTCGAGCCGGCTGATGAGTTGCAAGGGCGGCGACAAAGGCGGCATCCCAGAGGTGCCCCTGGGACAGCCCGGGAGCGGCGCGGGAAAGGGAGGCGGCGCCGGCGGCAGCATCAGGGAGGCCGGGGGCGAGTGGGGCAGGCGTGGTGCGGTCAAGGAAGAGCGCTACTTCCGCCAGAAGGGCAAGGAGCAGGTGGAGGAGTTAAAGAAGACGATGGGCAAGAAGAAAAAGTGCGAGCAGTCCAAGGCCCAGGGAGAGACTCTGGAGGAAAAGAGGAGACGCAACGCCGAACTGGCCGAGCAGTTCAAGAAGAAAAAGTAACGAAGGGGAAAAAATAAAACATTTTTTTGTAACAAAAATTTCATTTGGTACTACGAATACCTACGTAAGACTTAAAAAAAAATCGTGAAAATTTACATTTTACTCGTAACGGTAATACTAAAATGGACCCAAAATAATATTACTAAAATATATCCATTCAACTGATCAGAGTACATTGTAATAGAAAATAATTTTGTTTCTAGATAACATGGAAATGATATAAGTACCATAAATTATGTCTGTAATTAATTACTAATGAATGACCTTCAGGATATCTGAATTTGTAGAAATTTTAAGCCTTTACTGTAAGGTCCTGGCTTTGCTATATTTACAGACTTTTTTTTGTCTAGCTTTTCGCGTTGTATTGTTGGCTAGTTCCAACTGTGCAACATTAACTGCCTCTGTCACAGGCAGCTCAAGGCGTTGCCTATTCCCCTCCACGTCACACTTTTTAGCTGTTAATCTATTTGAAGGTGAACGTTTTCCATACCTGTATATATATGATAGTACACAAAGCCAACAGAAGCCAGAAGACAAGATGGTGTGTTTTTTAGGAAGACATACAAGAGAAAATAATTCCTCTTGTTGAAATTAAGATTTTGTAACATTCCAACCAATCACAAGTGATAAGGAGCCCTCCTCGCCTACACATACTCCTTGTCCCACACATTTGGAATTTACCA
Organism: Aromia moschata; assembly: GCA_029963805.1. Classification (NCBI taxonomy): domain Eukaryota; kingdom Metazoa; phylum Arthropoda; class Insecta; order Coleoptera; family Cerambycidae; genus Aromia; species Aromia moschata. Next base: position 39,906 of record JAPWTK010001438.1, read on the forward strand.
TATCTATATTAATTTTATTACCTAATGGCATCTATTGGCCTTTTGCAGAATTCAGTAAACATACAATTTTAGTTTTCTATTTATTTTATCGCCATTACTTATCGCCATCTTGGTAAACGTTTCAGTATATTCGAGGGCTTCGAACGATAAAGAAATAAACTATCCTGTCTATATAGCTATTAAAGATCTCGAAGGAAATTTATTTATTTCTCATTTATAAAAATAGCAGTAGTTTTCATTCCTAAACAAAATTATATCCTCTAATAAATAATTCATTTTAGGGCGATAAGTCCGTAGCACCTGGGTGACACGACAGGGTCGAATAACTGCACCAAGAAAGAGTTCTCATGTCCCGCCTCGTGCAAAAACAAAAGTCTATCCAAGAGTATTAGACTCTCTATTAAAGAGGACAGCATGCACCTTATCAGATAGAAATTATTCAGTTCGTCCATTCGAGCCTTGTACTGCTCGTACAACTCGGCGATTTCCTCGTCTGTAATTTTCTCCTCAAGGTTTAATCTCTTCGTTGCTTGCCGCACATAATCGTTAAGATCCGTGCACTCCTTCCTGAACCTACCCACGTGTCTTTGATTCTTAGACAAAGAATTGCACTTTCTTTCGATTAACACCTCTAGGAGTGCCCTGTAGAATATCGTCTTGTTCGGCAGCTCCTTCTTGGCCAGGATCCGCTCCACTGATTGGGCTGCTATCATTCTAGCCGCTCTGCCAATGACTATTCTTCTCTGCTTCAAGTACTCACTCAATGGAAAACCACACTTCGATAAACCCAAGTTCGGATTGTTTTCGAACTCCTCCGTGATCAAATGATAGCAACACCCGACGTTGCAGATCGTTTTTATATCTTCATTCTCACTGAATATTCTCAAGGAGCTAGCGGCCAGATTTCCGCAAGTGTGTAGTCCCACAAGGCTCAACCCGCCAGGTTTTTCTAGGAACACGTTTGAAATTAACTCGCTGAAATTGATATCTTCATGTACGAATTGCGTCACTTGCTTGTATAAATCGGCTGTGGTTTCTCTCGTTTTGTTTTGTGCGTTTACCACGCTGTTCCACACCCGTGACAGCTTCTGGACCCGTTTAACAGCTCCATTTGTATTTGTGGCTGAAGCATCGACTCCAAGCACTGGGACCTTGTGATGCATCGCCAGCATAGAGCTCAAGTAACCTTTCCCATCCCCAATATCGATAACGTGAGACGTTTTTGCGATACTCCTCACTGCGGCTGCTATAAAACTTAAAACGTCCACCTCGTGGGATTTTTTTGAGGTCATGAATATTTCTAATTTCAGCCGAAGGAAGTCTTCGCATCCCCACTCCTTTAGCTTTTCCTGGAATTCTCTAGTTCCCATACAGACTTCAGGACAATTGGATAAAGATAATCTCCTGCATTCCTCAACATATTCCAGCAAGTTGGGTAAAATTCTGTAATCGTTGTTAAATATATTGCTTGCGATATTTTCCTCGCCAGCCTCTTTCATTTCCTCCTGGATATTTTTGGGGATATATTTCTGATAAATGTCCTTGGAGAAATAATCAACCGTGTGACAGTTCGCTAGTGGTAACAGTGGTTGTAAGTATGACAACAAATTTTCGACCCGATCCGTAATCACTTTATATTTTGCACACATTTTCAAAAAGAAAGGTTGTCAGTCTCTGGGTAAGCAGCGTCGATTTTCAGCTGGGCGCAGATCTTCTTAAACTTCGCGCGTATTTTACTAGCCTCCTCGATGATGTCTACGTCCTCGGCATTATGCGTCGGGAAGGCATCCAACAATTTTTTTAAATTCTCGAGGGATTTAATTAGCTTTTCTGGCTTGTCACTCAGATGACGCAAATAGCTCTCCGTTACCCCCGCATAGTATCCCAATTCTGCTCCTAGCTCTGCGCCCCCTGGTATCCCAGGTGGTAAGCTTCGAATTTCCCTTCTCAATCCCTATCTTGAACCCCTCTTGGTAGCTCTCTGCGATAATCTTTTCTTCAGAGAGAAGAATGTCCTCGAATACCTCATTGATATCTCTCTCTACCTCGTCTAGAATACAATACACCAGTGTAATAATAAATAATAGTTCAAATTATATAATTACCTACCTTTTCCATTACTTGACATGTTATAATTATCGTAAATTTCGGTATTCTCATAACCTATATGCTTACTTAACTCAATTTCAGATTTTTATACACAAAACATCTAAATAGATTCCTACATAGGATTTATCTTTTACATTCAAAAAGTAAGGTTACGTTAAGAAAACATATCACAGGAGGTTAGACACATAGAGTTACAAATCTGTAATTTGTGCATAGAGCATAGACATCGGATACATAGAAAATCAAGCTACGCATGGTTTTCTATGATCGCATATAGCATAGCATAGACATAGGGCGCATTCAGGGACGGTCAGCGGCTGAGTAGCTAACTTAGCTACTTCCCTGAATGGACGTGGCTGACACTTTTTTTATCTCAGCGGCTGACCAATTTACTAAGCCTAAAATATTATAGCTGAGATGCTGACTTGACAATAATTCTATCATGATTCTCTCTGTCGTTTTATCTGTGCTGTGAGCAACTGATTTTTAACCTACTTTTAAACAAAAGTTATAGAAAAGAAAATATTGCTTGTTTTTAAACAAAAGTTATGGAAAAGAAAACGGACATTTGTACTTTAAGTGTCTTTAAGCACAGAACACGGCAGGGAATTATGAATCCATGATTCATGAAAGTTATCTATGCCATAGAACATATTACGTTTTTTAGATCTTTGCGAAACTCATACAAACGATTCAGGGAGTGTTAAGCCGCTGACTGTCAGAAAAGGCTAACTACTAACACATAGCGGTCAGCG